>JAWNPI010000020.1:0-40547 GCA_035047625.1 Drosophila mettleri
CCAAATTGCCTTACTGGATAAATTAAAAGCGCCGGGAGAAGATAAAATTGACAATGGACTCATCCAAGTCTTACCACAGAAAGCGCAGCTGTATCTGCTGCTTATTTATAACTCGATGCTGCGTTTTGGACACTTCCCTGGAAAATGGAAGCATGCGGGCATAACAATGGTCCTAAAGAATGGAAAGAACTCGGCAGAGATGGCATCGTACCGCCCGATCAGCCTCACTTCTGGACTGTCGAAACTTTTCGAGAAACTACTATTGACAAGGCTGTTTGAAATTGAGGAGTTTGCTAAAGCGGTGCCGACTCACCAGTTCGGATTCAGGCGTGAACATGGAACGGAACAGCAGCTGGCACGAGTCACACAATTTATCTTGCGCGCTTATGAACAAAAGCAATTCTGTTCAAGTGTCTTCATAGATATCTCTGAAGCATTTGACAGAGTATGGCATGATGGACTTTTGTGCAAACTAATTAAGATACTTCCAAATAATATGTATCAGATTCTTGAGAGCTACGTGAGAGGACGAACTTTCGCTGTAGTATGCAATGGGAAGAGATCGCGTACAGGTAGAGCTACAGCTGGCGTACCGCAAGGAAGCGTTTTGGGCCCTATACTGTACACAATATTCTCATCGGACATGCCTCTGCCGTCTCTCACTCAAAATCGTCAATTTTTGATGCCACATGAAAACCGTATGCTGCTGTCAACCTATGCTGATGACACAGTGGTGATGTGTGCATCAAATCTTCCTACGACTGCGGTGAGAGAAAATCAGTGCTACCTTCAGCATTTTGCAAAATGGGCTAATAAATGGGCTATTGGTATCAACGCGGCAAAAACGGGTCATGTAATATATACACTAAATAACCATGATCGGAGACAAAATGAAACAATGCCTCAAATACAACTCAATGGTCAATTAGTCCTGCGCAAAACCACACACACATACCTGGGAGTTATACTGGACCATAAATTGACGCTCCGTCAACATGTCACTCGACTCTGTGTGAGATTAAGGGCGAGAGCCAATAAACTAGAATGGCTGCTGGGCCGGAGTAGCCGATTGGCAAAAGTATGCAAAGCTCTGGTCGTTAAGCAGCTCGTAATGCCAATTTGGCAATATGCACTGCCAGTCTGGGGCTCCCTTGTGTCTAATACACAAATGCTGCGTATCCAGACCCTGCAGAATAAAATCATTAGAAAGTCAGTTCACGCAACATGGTACACGAAGAATATAACAATACGTACCATGTACGGATTCCATAACGCTGACGAGACTTATCATCGGGCCAGCAGCCGCTTCGCCAACTCTCTGGCCAATCATAACAACCTGGAGGTTCGTAACCTCCTACTTGATCCATATGTGCCACAACGCTTAAATCGTCCACGATATATGGAGCAGCTGCAGCTACATATACGACCGCTGCAACCCCAACAAGGAACGTGCACTCAGCCTATGCAACAGCCACAGAATATGGAATCTCTTCCGACACTCCTTCGATTGCACCAAGAAGAGGTTGAGCGTCTCGAAGCTGCAAGGAGCGCAGAGAACCAGGCAGCTCTAGAGAGAATGCGTCAAATGCAGCCACCACCAGCCAGGCTCTGTGAGATGGTTATTAATGACTTAAAGCGTCGTTACAGAAGAGGACTACTTACCAGAGAGGCGGCTGTGGCGCGTATCCAAGGCCAGCCGCTTGCCATTCAACGAATCATAGTCCCTGACTATGAGGAAGAAAGACGAGTAGAGGTGGAGACAGCAGCGCAAGATCCGCAGGCTGCTCAGGCTCCAGAAGTACCAGCACATGCACCGATACCGGCAAACGAGCCAATGGCAGCTACATCCATGACCGTAACAGTGGCAGCAACAGCAGAGACATCAATGCGGCAGTCGCTCAAGCCGACTATGCGACCACAGCAGATGAGTGACGAGGCGATACTGGACGAAGAGCTAAAAAATACAAGAATTAGTCTGGAACGCTTACTAGATGATGATATGGCCGCTGAACAACGGCGACCAGTAACTGCACACACGCACTTACATTTACGCAACAGCGATCCACTACGACGCACGCAGCATAATTGTAGATACATGTTTGTAAATGTACTACTGTTTTGCTGGTCAGTGGTCACAAATATAAGACAATTTCAGCCTATGACGAACTTGGCACGCTCCGAAAACAGACTCCGCTGGCGAAGACACACAACAAGGCCGCAGCCTGACCACTTGACTTGGCGTCCAGGGCGACGCTATTGTGGGCTGCGTCCTCAAGACGACAATCCAATAAGGAGAAGAAGATGCGACGCTCCTGTAAATCCGTATGGGCTGACACAATACAATGGTATGTATACACGCAGCATGCAGCTGCGTTCACGCTGCCATAATAATGGTACTCAGCCTGGCCTGGTTGCACGAGCTGAAGCAGACCTCGCCATTGCCAGCCGGACTGGTTGGTTCTGCACAGCACTGCCTCGAATACGCTACTCAGGTGGCATATTTTGGTCGTCTACAACGCGTGGCCGCCCTCCAGATGACGTATGATGATCATGGACCAATAAAACCATGAAAAAACAGATGTAAACACAAGTTACTAATTGGCACAAAATTATATACAAAAAAATATACAAGTCCACTTACCTGACGATACTGCACTTGATGACGAGTTATTATTATGACTCGATGTATGTGTTTCCAAATCCTGTGATGCCGGTCCTTGATGTCCAATCATAATTATTTTGTACCTGAAAAAATGCAGATGTAAATTAGCAATATGTATATGTATTAGTATATATGCATGTAAATGTATGCAAATAATGTCACTTATGTTAAAAACTTACCTCATAAGAAAGCCCTGTGTGCAGTCAGCTCAAGCTATTTAAATTAAGTTGTTTTATATTGTCCATCATATTCTGTTTAAATTGCTTTGCTAAATTTGTTTAATAATTAATTCCAATTGTGCCCCTGTTTGAAAAAATGCAAATGTTAAATGCACATGTAAATCAGTGTGACCATTATATGTAATTTATGTAAATACCTTAGCCATATAAGAAAATACTATTTGTTGCCAAATACGATACTGTATAAGTTAAAATAAGTATCGAAAAGTAGAGCTACATGTTTACAAAGCTCAAAACAAAATTGCAAATGTTGCTGAAACTAAATTTAATAGATGTTGCTAGGATTAAGTAATGAGTTAAATCGAATAAAGATACTGCCAGTGTGAAGCTGGCAGGCAATTGGCAAACTTAAAAAAAAAAAAAATGTCAATCAAAATATAACGATATAATACCTAATAATGCCCATAATCTGCAACTTCAAGACAGAGCTGAAAACAAAATAGTCTCCATGGATCTAGATGCTGCCAATGATAAACAAAATGATTAATAATAATATATCATATTACTCACCTGACAATAGATCCAAAATGACTCCAGCTCAAAATTCGGAACGTATACTCGACGATGATATGGCCGCTGAACAACGGCGACCAGTAACTGCACACACGCACTTACATTTACGCAACAGCGACCCACTACGACACACGCAGCATAATTGTAGATACATGTTTGTAAATGTACTACTGTTTTGCTGGTCAGTGGACACAAATAAAAGACAAATTCAGCCTATGACGAACTTGGCACGCTCCGAAAACAGACTCCGCTGGCGAAGACACACAACAAGGCCGCAGCCTGACCACTTGACTTGGCGTCCAGGGCGACGCTATTGTGGGCTGCGTCCTCAAGACGACAATCCAATAAGGAGAAGAAGATGCGACGCTCCTGTAAATCCGTATGGGCTGACACAATACAATGCCTGGCCTGGTTGCACGAGCTGACGCAGACGTCGCCATTGCCAGCCGGACTGGTTGGTTCTGCACAGCACTGCCTCGAATACGCTACTCAGGTGGCATATTTTGGTCGTCTACAATGCGTGGCCGCCCTCCAGATGACGTAGGATGATCATGGACCAATAAAACCATGAAAAAACAGATGTAAACACAAGTTACTAATTGGCACAAAATTATATACAAAAAAAATATACAAGTCCACTTACCTGACGATCCTGCTCGGGTAGACGAGCTGTCATTAAGACTCGATGAATGGCTGTCCAAATCCTGTGATGATTGTCCTCGATGTCCATTTAAATTATATCAATTATTTTTTATGTTGATCATTGTCTGAAAAATGCAAATGTAAATGAATGTATGTATAAATATGTATAAGTGTTTATAATATTAACGTAAATACCTTACCGTATGAGAAAATATGCATGTATCCAATTCTGTCAATCTTAATTTATCCAACTTGTCTAATGTTGTCCAAATAGTTTCTAAAAAAATGTAAATGTAAAAGCACATGTAACTTAGTGTGACCAATATATGTTATTCATGTAAAAACCTTAGTCTAATAAGAAAAAACTGTTTGTTGCCAATAACGATACAATGTTATGATATAAGCTAAAACTTAAGTATCGATAAGAAGAGCTATACTAATGTTTACATAGCTCATATATACAAAATTGCAATGTTGCTGTACCCTAAATTTAACATATGTTGCTAAGTAGAGTAATGGTTTAAATCGAATAAAGTTACTGTCAGTGTGAAGCTGGCAGGCAATTGGCAAACTTAAAAAGCTCCTGTAAATCCGTATGGGCTGACACAATACAATGGTATGTATACACGCAGCATGCAGCTGCGTTCACGCTGCCATAATAATGGTACTCAGCCTGGCCTGGTTGCACGAGCTGACGCAGACCTCGCCATTGCCAGCCGGACTGGTTGGTTCTGCACAGCACTGCCTCGAATACGCTACTCAGGTGGCATATTTTGGTCGTCTACAATGCGTGGCCGCCCTCCAGATGACGTATGATGATCATGGACCAATAAAACCATGAAAAAAACAGATGTAAACACAAGTTACTAATTGGCACAAAATTATATACAAAAAAATATATACAAGTCCACTTACCTGACGATTCTGCGCTTGACGACGAGCTGCCATTATGACTCGATGTATGTGTTTCCAAATCCTGTGATGCCGGTCCTTGATGTCCAATCATAATTATTTGTACCTGAAAAAAAAAAAAAATGCAAATGTAAATTAGTAATATGTATATGTATTAGTATATATGTATGTAAATGTATGCAAATAATGTCACTTATGTTTAAAAACTTACCTCATAAGAAAGCCCTGTGTGCTGTCAGCTCAAGCTAATTTAAGTTGTTTAATTTTGTCCATCAAATCTTGTTAAATTGATACGCTTAATTTGTTTAACAATTGAGTCAAATTGTGTCCCTGTTTAAAAAAGATGTAAAGGCACATGTAACTTAGTGTGACCATTATATGTCATTTGTGTAAATACCGTAGTCATATAAGAAAATACCATGTGTTGCCAAATACGATACTGTATAAGTTAAAATAGGTATCGAAAAATAGAGCTACATGTTACAAAGCTCAAAACAAAATTGCAAATGTTGCTGTACTCTAAATTTAACATATGTTGCTAAGTAGAGTAATGGTTTAAATCGAATAAAATTACTGCCAGTGTGAAGCTGGCAGGCAATTGGCAAAAAAAAAAAAAAAAAAAAAAATCTCCGGACGACGAAGTAACATGGAAAAGCAAAAAAGAGATTAATTTTTGACACAAACAAAATAAACACAAGTCCACTTACCTGACGATCCTGCTCGGGTAGACGAGCTGTCATTAAGACTCGATGAATGGCTGTCCAAATCCTGTGATGATTGTCCTCGATGTCCATTTAAATTATATCAATTATTGTTTATGTTGATCATTGTCTGAAAAATGCAAATGTAAATGAATGTATGTATAAATATGTATAAGTGTTTATAATATTAATGTAAATACCTTACCGTATGAGAAAATATGCATGTATCCAATTCTGTCAATTTTTAATTTATCCAACTTGTCTAATGTTGTCCAAATAGTTTCTAAAAAAATGTAAATGTAAAAGCACATGTAACTTAGTGTGACCAATATATGTTATTCATGTAAAAACCTTAGTCTAATAAGAAAAAACTGTTTGTTGCCAATAACGATACAATGTTATGATATAAGCTAAAACTTAAGTATCGATAAGAAGAGCTATACTAATGTTTACATAGCTCATATATACAAAATTGCAATGTTGCTGTACCCTAAATTTAACATATGTTGCTAAGTAAAGTAATGGTTTAAATCGAATAAAATTACTGCCAGTGTGAAGCTGGCAGGCAATTGGCAAACTTAAAAAATGTCACTTATGTTAAAAACTTACCTCAAATAAATAAAAAAAAAAAAAAATAATAAAAATAAATAAATAAAGATGTATAAGTTTAAATTTAATAAAAAAAAGTTAAAGAAAAGAAAGACATCTACTAATCCGTCACTAATCTCTGGAGGAGGCAACCTGGACTACTTCGAGAGACTCATCAGAAGCCAATACTCAACTACGGACGAACTTGCTCTTCTTGATTATTCTGAAGACTTGAGCGGTGAGTACTGCATGTCCCATATATCTGAGTCTGACTTGGACATGACCACTGATCTGCATGGTGGCTCCCCGATCGATGAGATAATAGTCGTTTCGGAGGAGGATGAGGCCCTAGTAGCGGCAATGGAGTCACCAAAAATAGCAGAGAAGACTCTAACTAACCATCAAGTGACGCCACAAAAAAGCGCGCCAAATAAGACGAAAGTGAATGTAGAGGGAATTGGAAAGCCTCTCTCTTACACACACAATCATAAAAGTCCCCCCACACTACCTACAACTACTGCCAAGCCAGACATGCATGAGTGTGCATACAAACACACACATACAAACCAAACAAAAGTCTCCAAGACAAATGCCGACACACACGGCACGAACACAAGCACACTTGTGAGGGACTCGCACACAAGCAATGCACTCTCATTTACTAATAAAAGCGCAGCTAGCAATAATGCAATGCTAGCTTTGGCGCCAAATTTAGACAACAGGGAACAACAACAACAACAAAAACTTGGAGCATACGATAAGGGTGTCAAAAGACAATTATATGAAGACCAAACTTCAACAGTGACGCCCGCCATTACTAGCAACAACACATTAAAAACAGCAACAGCAATTGACAAAGCACCAACAACATATAACATGACAAATAAATATAGTATTAAAAGATGGCTCACTGAAGCCCCGCCATTACTGCCCCATGATCTGTCGCCTCCTCCTCAGGCAGCAGCAGCAGCAAAAGCAATAACAAAAATAACACCACCTTCGTATTCATGGCAATCACCAATTAAAAGAAGACGCATTGCCATATATAATGACAAAGACGAAGATAATGACAATGACATAGGTATGACGCTAGCAACTCCTCAATTTAAAAGTAAATTTGCCACAAAGCTACACCAGGAAGCAAGGCAGGGAAAATTTGATGTTTGCAAACAGCAAATGCACCCACTGCAACATCACACCCCTGTTCCTATCACAGCTACTCAGTTGGATGCAAACATTGTTAAGAAGAAAATTCCCTCTATCTTCTTGCCAACTGTGCCCAACATAACAAGCCTACTTGACAAACTTCAAATGAATCCAGCGATTGGAAAATTTGTCACGAAGACGGCGGCTAATAATAATGGTCTTCGCATACTATGCGAAGACATTAATACTTACAATGCGATATTGACGACCCTCAATGAGGACAAAACGCACCTACACACCTATCAGCCGCGCAGTCAAAAAGGCTACAGAATTGTTATAAAACTGCTACATTCCTCGACGCCATGTGAATGGATCAAAAATGAATTGACGAAACTTGGCTATGTGGTACGTTTTTTACGTGTATTGAGGCACAGATATAGTGGCAAGCCACTTAATATTTTTGAAGTTGAGCTAGAGGCTATGGCCAATGAAAGCCACAAAAACATCCTCCAGCTCAAGGAAATGAACAGGCAAGCCATTAAGGTAGAGCGACAGGCTAAGCCAACGGATCCAGCTCAGTGCCATAGATGCCAAGGATTTGGGCATACGAAGAACTACTGCAGACGCCCTTTCCGATGCATGAAATGTGGAGGTGAGCATGCATCAACAGAATGCAGTAAGCCAAGGCATGTGGCACCAAAATGCATCAACTGCAATGGGGCACACATCAGCTGCTACAAGGGATGCCCGGCCTATAAGGAGGCTAGAAACAAGCTCAATGCAGCCCGAGCAGTTTCTGATATGAGGCAACAACAACGGCAACAGCGCCAGCAACAGCAACAACAACAAAACAAACATCAGGTCCTAAATCACCAAAATACCTACACTCCCAAGCTGACATACAGCAGTGTTGTGCGTGGTAACGTAGCGAGCCATATCCCCAACAGTCATAAAGGACAACAACAGCTGCGTATGGACCACCAGCCAAAAACACATAGCATAAGGACAAAAACTCCAAGAGCTGCCAATACATCAAAAGCACCAGTACCTGATAAACCTTCACCAGCATCAAAACATTATAAAAAACGAGTACACTTACATAAAGTCCAGCGTAAGCTCCGGGTGAAACGAAAGGTAGCAACAACAAAAGCTAAAAGTGCAAAAGCCAATGAAGCTCGTACACCAATACTTAACGCGGCCGTGCAAGATGCAAGAAATAGTGGCCGAGCAAGAAGAAATCCTGCAGAGAGGCACTTGACCACTTTCCAAAAACGTCTTCGAGATGTCCAGCAGCAAACTAATTTACTCGCTCCTCAGAATATGACAATGTTCGGCAGAATTGAGGAAAAAATTAATCAATTATTAAATGTTATGATGCGTTTTATTGAATGTCAATCAAAATATAACAATATAATACCTAATAATGCCCATAATCTGCAACTTCAAGACAGAGCTGAAAACAAAATAGTCTCCATGGATCTAGATGCTGCCAATGATAAACAAAATGATTAATAATAATATATCATATTACTTACCTGACAATAGATCCAAAATGACTCCAGCTCAAAATTCGGAACGTATACTCGACGATGATATGGCCGCTGAACAACGGCGACCAGTAACTGCACACACGCACTTACATTTACGCAACAGCGACCCACTACGACACACGCAGCATAATTGTAGATACATGTTTGCAAATGTACTACTGTTTTGCTGGTCAGTGGTCACAAATATAAGACAAATTCAGCCTATGACGAACTTGGCACGCTCCGAAAACAGACTCCGCTGGCGAAGACACACAACAAGGCCGCAGCCTGACCACTTGACTTGGCGTCCAGGGCGACGCTATTGTGGGCTGCGTCCTCAAGACGACAATCCAATAAGGAGAAGAAGATGCGACGCTCCTGTAAATCCGTATGGGCTGACACAATACAATGGTATGTATACACGCAGCATGCAGCTGCGTTCACGCTGCCATAATAATGGTACTCAGCCTGGCCTGGTTGCACGAGCTGACGCAGACCTCGCCATTGCCAGCCGGACTGGTTGGTTCTGCACAGCACTGCCTCGAATACGCTACTCAGGTGGCATATTTTGGTCGTCTACAATGCGTGGCCGCCCTCCAGATGACGTATGATGATCATGGACCAATAAAACCATGAAAAAACAGATGTAAACACAAGTTACTAATTGGCACAAAATTATATACAAAAAAATATATACAAGTCCACTTACCTGACGATTCTGCGCTTGACGACGAGCTGCCATTATGACTCGATGTATGTGTTTCCAAATCCTGTGATGCCGGTCCTTGATGTCCAATCATGATTATTTGTACCTGAAAAAAAAAAAAAATCAAATGTAAATTAGTAATATGTATATGTATTAGTATATATGTATGTAAATGTATGCAAATAATGTCACTTATGTTAAAAACTTACCTCATAAGAAAGCCCTGTGTGCTGTCAGCTCAAGCTAATTTAAGTTGTTTAATGTTGTCCATCAAATCTTGTTAAATTGATACGCTTAATTTGTTTAACAATTGAGTCAAATTGTGTCCCTGTTTAAAAAATATGTAAAGGCACATGTAACTTAGTGTGACCATTATATGTCATTTGTGTAAATACCGTAGTCATATAAGAAAATACTATGTGTTGCCAAATACGATACTGTATAAGTTAAAATAGGTATCGAAAAATAGAGCTACATGTTACAAAGCTCAAAACAAAATTGCAAATGTTGCTGTACTCTAAATTTAACATATGTTGCTAAGTAGAGTAATGGTTTAAATCGAATAAAGTTACTGCCAGTGTGAAGCTGGCAGGCAATTGGCAAAAAAAAAAAAAAAAAAAAAAAAAATGATTAATAATAATATATCATATTACTCACCTGACAATAGATCCAAAATGACTCCAGCTCAAAATTCGGAACGTATACTCGACGATGATATGGCCGCTGAACAACGGCGACCAGTAACTGCACACACGCACTTACATTTACGCAACAGCGACCCACTACGACACACGCAGCATAATTGTAGATACATGTTTGTAAATGTACTACTGTTTTGCTGGACAGTGGTCACAAATATAAGACAAATTCAGCCTATGACGAACTTGGCACGCTCCGAAAACAGACTCCGCTGGCGAAGACACACAACAAGGCCGCAGCCTGACCACTTGACTTGGCGTCTAGGGCGACGCTATTGTGGGCTGCGTCCTCAAGACGACAATCCAATAAGGAGAAGAAGATGCGACGCTCCTGTAAATCCGTATGGGCTGACACAATACAATGCCTGGCCTGGTTGCACGAGCTGACGCAGACGTCGCCATTGCCAGCCGGACTGGTTGGTTCTGCACAGCACTGCCTCGAATACGCTATTCAGGTGGCATATTTTGGTCGTCTACAATGCGTGGCCGCCCTCCAGATGACGTATGATGATCATGGACCAATAAAACCATGAAAAAACAGATGTAAACACAAGTTACTAATTGGCACAAAATTATATACAACAAAATATACAAGTCCACTTACCTGACGATACTACACTTGATGACGAGTTATTATTATGACTCGATGTATGTGTTTCCAAATCCTGTGATGCCGGTCCTTGATGTCCAATCATAATTATTTGTACCTGAAAAATGCAAATGTAAATTAGTAATATGTATATGTATTAGTATATATGTATGTAAATGTATGCAAATAATGTCACTTATGTTAAAAACTTATCTCATAAGAAAGCCCTGTGTGCTGTCAGCTCAAGCTAATTTAAGTTGTTTAATGTTGTCCATCAAATCTTGTTAAATTGATACGCTTAATTTGTTTAACAATTGAGTCAAATTGTGTCCCTGTTTAAAAAATATGTAAAGGCACATGTAACTTAGTGTGACCATTATATGTCATTTGTGTAAATACCGTAGTCATATAAGAAAATACTATGTGTTGCCAAATACGATACTGTATAAGTTAAAATAAGTATCGAAAAATAGAGCTACATGTTACAAAGCTCAAAACAAAATTGCAAATGTTGCTGTACTCTAAATTTAACATATGTTGCTAAGTAGAGTAATGGTTTAAATCGAATAAAGTTACTGCCAGTGTGAAGCTGGCAGGCAATTGGCAAACTTAAAAAAAAGGTCATCTACTAATCCGTCACTGATCTCTGGAGGAGGCAACCTGGACTACTTCGAGAGACTCATCAGAAGCCAATACTCAACTACGGACGAACTTGCTCTTCTTTATGATGCTGAAGACTTGAGCGGTGAGTACTGCATGTCCCACATGTCTGAGTCTGACTTGGACATGACCACTGATCTGCATGGTGGCTCCCCGATCGATGAGATAACTGTCGTTTCGGAGGAGGATGAGGCCCTAGTAGCGGCAATAGAGTCACCAAAAATAGCAGAGAAGACTCTAACTAACCATCAAGTGACGCCGCAAAAAAGCGCGCCAAATAAGACGAAAGTGAATGTGGAAGGAATTGGAAAGCATCTCTCTTTCACACACAACCAAAAAAGTCCCGCTTCACACACAACTACTGCCCAGCCAGCCACGTATATGTGTGCACACACGTCCACACATGCAAATACTAAATATTTCAAGACAATTGCTGACGTAATAAAAGCACAAAATACACACAAAAACACATATACGCACACAAATAAAGCTCTCTCTCCCACTAATACTAATACAAGCGCAGCTAGCAAACGCGCTGATGCAGTGTCAATTTTGGCGCCAAATTTGAATGCACAATTTGGCGGAATTGCACACAAAGTAAATGTCGATATGGGAGATGCACACTCACACTCACACTCACACATGTTGACAAGTGCCCAGCTAGCCGGCACTAAACAAAAACAGCAACTTCAAAAGCAACAACAACAACATCTACTACAACAACAACATAAGCCAATCATGCAACAAGCAGGGCTACAAGCAGTTCAAAATGAACCTGTAGCATACAATAAGGGTGCAACTAAGACAACAATAACAAGTAGACTAGATAATGTACAAAGGTGGCCCTCTAAGGCACCGTCAATACTGCCCCATGATCTGTCGCCTCCTCCTCAGGCAGCAGCAGCAGCAAAAGCAATAACAAAAATAACACCACCTTCGTATTCATGGCAATCACCAATTAAAAGAAGACGCATTGCCATATATAATGACAAAGACGATGATAATGACAATGACATAGGTATGACGCTAGCAACTCCTCAATTTAAAAGTAAATTTGCCACAAAGCTACACCAGGAAGCAAGGCAGGGAAAATTTGATGTTTGCAAACAGCAAATGCACCCACTGCAACATCACACCCCTGTTTCTATCACAGCTACTCAGTTGGATGCAAACATTGTTAAGAAGAAAATTCCCTCTATCTTCTTGCCAACTGTGCCCAACATAACAAGCCTACTTGACAAACTTCAAATGAATCCAGCGATTGGAAAATTTGTCACGAAGACGGCGGCTAATAATAATGGTCTTCGCATACTATGCGAAGACATTAATACTTACAATGCGATATTGACGACCCTCAATGAGGACAAAACGCACCTACACACTTATCAGCCGCGCAGTCAAAAAGGCTACAGAATTGTCATAAAACTGCTACATTCCTCGACGCCATGTGAATGGATCAAAAATGAATTGATGAAACTTGGCTATGTGGTACGTTTTTTACGTGTATTGAGGCACAGATATAGTGGCAAGCCACTTAATATTTTTGAAGTTGAGCTAGAGGCTATGGCTAATGAAAGCCACAAAAACATCCTCCAGCTCAAGGAAATGAACAGGCAAGCCATTAAGGTAGAGCGACAGGCTAAGCCAACGGATCCAGCTCAGTGCCATAGATGCCAAGGATTTGGGCATACGAAGAACTACTGCAGACGCCCTTTCCGATGCATGAAATGTGGAGGTGAGCATGCATCAACAGAATGCAGTAAGCCAAGGCATGTGGCACCAAAATGCATCAACTGCAATGGGGCACACATCAGCTGCTATAAGGGATGCCCGGCCTATAAGGAGGCTAGAAACAAGCTCAATGCAGCCCGAGCAGTTTCTGATATGAGGCAACAACAACGGCAACAGCGCCAGCAACAGCAACAACAACAAAACAAACATCAGGTCCTAAATCACCAAAATACCTACACTCCCAAGCTGACATACAGCAGTGTTGTGCGTGGTAACGTAGCGAGCCATATCCCCAACAGTCATAAAGGACAACAACAGCTGCGTATGGACCACCAGCCAAAAACACATAGCATAAGGACAAAAACTCCAAGAGCTGCCAATACATCAAAAGCACCAGTACCTGATAAACCTTCACCAGCATCAAAACATTATAAAAAACGAGTACACTTACATAAAGTCCAGCGCAAGCTCCGGGTGAAACGAAAGGTAGCAACAACAAAAGCTAAAAGCGCGAAAGCCAATGAAGCTCGTACACCAATACTTAACGCGGCCGTGCAAGATGCAAGAAATAGTGGCCGAGCAAGAAGAAATCCTGCAGAGAGGCACTTGACCACTTTCCAAAAACGTCTTCGAGATGACCAGCAGCAAACTAATTTACTCGCTCCTCAGAATATGACAATGTTCGGCAGAATTGAGGAAAAGATTAATCAATTATTAAATGTTATGATGCGTTTTATTGAATGTCAATCAAAATATAACAATATAATACCTAATAATGCCCATAATCTGCAACTTCAAGACAGAGCTGAAAACAAAATAGTCTCCATGGATCTAGATGCTGCCAATGATAAACAAAATGATTAATAATAATATATCATATTACTCACCTGACAATAGATCCAAAATGACTCCAGCTCAAAATTCGGAACGTATACTCGACGATGATATGGCCGCTGAACAACGGCGACCAGTAACTGCACACACGCACTTACATTTACGCAACAGCGACCCACTACGACACACGCAGCATAATTGTAGATACATGTTTGTAAATGTACTACTGTTTTGCTGGTCAGTGGTCACAAATATAAGACAAATTCAGCCTATGACGAACTTGGCACGCTCCGAAAACAGACTCCGCTGGCGAAGACACACAACAAGGCCGCAGCCTGACCACTTGACTTGGCGTCCAGGGCGACGCTATTGTGGGCTGCGTCCTCAAGACGACAATCCAATAAGGAGAAGAAGATGCGACGCTCCTGTAAATCCGTATGGGCTGACACAATACAATGGTATGTATACACGCAGCATGCAGCTGCGTTCACGCTGCCATAATAATGGTACTCAGCCTGGCCTGGTTGCACGAGCTGACGCAGACCTCGCCATTGCCAGCCGGACTGGTTGGTTCTGCACAGCACTGCCTCGAATACGCTACTCAGGTGGCATATTTTGGTCGTCTACAATGCGTGGCCGCCCTCCAGATGACGTATGATGATCATGGACCAATAAAACCATGAAAAAAAACAGATGTAAACACAAGTTACTAATTGGCACAAAATTATATACAAAAAAATATATACAAGTCCACTTACCTGACGATTCTGCGCTTGACGACGAGCTGCCATTATGACTCGATGTATGTGTTTCCAAATCCTGTGATGCCGGTCCTTGATGTCCAATCATGATTATTTGTACCTGAAAAAAAAAAAAATTCAAATGTAAATTAGTAATATGTATATGTATTAGTATATATGTATGTAAATGTATGCAAATAATGTCACTTATGTTAAAAACTTACCTCATAAGAAAGCACTGTGTGCTGTCAGCTCAAGCTAATTTAAGTTGTTTAATGTTGTCCATCAAATCTTGTTAAATTGATACGCTTAATTTGTTTAACAATTGAGTCAAATTGTGTCCCTGTTTAAAAAATATGTAAAGGCACATGTAACTTAGTGTGACCATTATATGTCATTTGTGTAAATACCGTAGTCATATAAGAAAATACTATGTGTTGCCAAATACGATACTGTATAAGTTAAAATAGGTATCGAAAAATAGAGCTACATGTTACAAAGCTCAAAACAAAATTGCAAATGTTGCTGTACTCTAAATTTAACATATGTTGCTAAGTAGAGTAATGGTTTAAATCGAATAAAGTTACTGCCAGTGTGAAGCTGGCAGGCAATTGGCAAACTTAAAAAAAAAAGTTACTGCCAGTGTGAAGCTGGCAGGCAATTGGCAAACTTAAAAAAAAAAAATAAAAAAAAAAATAAAAATAAATAAATAAAGATGTATAAGTTTAAATTTAATAAAAAAAAGTTAAAGAAAAGAAAGACATCTACTAATCCGTCACTAATCTCTGGAGGAGGCAATCTGGACTACTTCGAGAGACTCATCAGAAGCCAATACTCAACTACGGACGAACTTGCTCTTCTTTATGATGCTGAAGACTTGAGCGGTGAGTACTGCATGTCCCACATGTCTGAGTCTGACTTGGACATGACCACTGATCTGCATGGTGGCTCCCCGATCGATGAGATAACTGTCGTTTCGGAGGAGGATGAGGCCCTAGTAGCGGCAATAGAGTCACCAAAAATAGCAGAGAAGACTCTAACTAACCATCAAGTGACGCCGCAAAAAAGCGCGCCAAATAAGACGAAAGTGAATGTGGAAGGAATTGGAAAGCATCTCTCTTTCACACACAACCAAAAAAGTCCCTCTTCACACACAACTACTGCCCAGCCAGCCACGTATATGTGTGCACACACGTCCACACATGCAAATACTAAATATTTCAAGACAATTGCTGACGTAATAAAAGCACAAAATACACACAAAAACACATATACGCACACAAATAAAGCTCTCTCTCCCACTAATACTAATACAAGCGCAGCTAGCAAACGCGCTGATGCAGTGTCAATTTTGGCGCCAAATTTGAATGCACAATTTGGCGGAATTGCACACAAAGTAAATGTCGATATGGGAGATGCACACTCACACTCACACTCACACATGTTGACAAGTGCCCAGCTAGCCGGCACTAAACATAAACAGCAACTGCAAAAGCAACAACAACATCTACTACAACAACATAAGCCAATCATGCAACAAGCAGGGCTACAAGCAGTTCAAAATGAACCTGTAGCATACAATAAGGGTGCAACTAAGACAACAATAACAAGTAGACTAGATAATGTACAAAGGTGGCCCTCTAAGGCACCGTCAATACTGCCCCATGATCTGTCGCCTCCTCCTCAGGCAGCAGCAGCAGCAAAAGCAATAACAAAAATAACACCACCTTCGAATTCATGGCAATCACCAATTAAAAGAAGACGCATTGCCATATATAATGACAAAGACGACGATAATGACAATGACATAGGTATGCCGCTAGCAACTCCTCAATTTAAAAGTAAATTTGCCACAAAGCTACACCAGGAAGCAAGGCAGGGAAAATTTGATGTTTGCAAACAGCAAATGCACCCACTGCAATATCACACCCCTGTTCCTATCACAGCTACTCAGTTGGATGCAAACATTGGTAAGAAGAAAATTCCCTCTATCTTCTTGCCAACTGTGCCCAACATAACAAGCCTACTTGACAAACTCCAAATGAATTCAGCGGTTGGAAACTTTGTCACGAAGTCGGCGGCCAATAACGATGGGCTTCGCATACAATGCGAAGACATAAATACGTATAATGCAATTCTGACGATCCTCAATGAGGACAAAATTCACATGCATACGTATCAGCCGCATAGCCATAAAGGCTATAAAATTGTCATAAAGCAGCTCCATTCTTCTACGCCTTGTGAATGGCTGAAGGGTAAGCTGAATGAACTTGGCTACGTGACGCGATTCATACGAGTAATGAGGCATCGCTTTAGTGGCAAGCCACTTAACATTTTTGAGGTCGAGCTTGAGACTATGGCAGATGAAAGCCACATAAAGGTTCTCCAGTTGAAGGAGATTAATAGACAAGCTATTAAGGTTGAGCGGCAGGCTAAGCCAACGGATCCAGCTCAGTGCCATAGATGCCAAGGATTTGGACATACAAAAAATTATTGTAGACGTCCTTTCCGATGCATGAAGTGTGGAGGTGAGCATGCAACTACTGAATGCAGTAAGCCAAAGCATGTTGCTCCAAAATGCATCAATTGCAAAGGGGCTCACATTAGTTGCTACAAGGGTTGTCCTGCCTATAAAGCGGCCAGAAGCAATCTAAATGCCGCACGTGCCATTACTGACATGAGAAAGCAGCGACAAAAGCATCATGATCAGAAGTCAAAGCAGCATCAAGAGCAATGCGTGTCAAAGGAGACTCCTAGGATCCTTGCAAATCAACCGGTTCATACTTCCAAACTGTCTTATAGCAGTGTTGTGCGCGGGAATGTAACTGCTGATTGCATGAGCAAAGCTCAATGGAGACAACAGCATCCACGCATGGAGAAACAGCCAGGAGTAGCCAATACGCCAAAAAAATGGGCACCAGCACCTCTTCCAACATCACCAAAACGCCATAAAAAGGCCTCTAAGCGTACAATAGCAACAAACAACAAGTCCACTTCCTCTCCTATTGTGACAGTGGGCAATGCTGGCAACAGTGGCCGGGTACGCAATCCATCAGAGAGCCACTTGACTATCTCCCAAGAACAGCTACGGGAAGATCAACAGCAGCAACAACAAAGGCAAATTGCTCCTGCGAATATAGCGATGTTTAGTCGGGTTGAACAAAAAATAGACCAGTTAATCCATGTTTTGACGCGTTTTATTGAAATTCAATCTGGCAACATTCCAGCTAATAATTCTGAACTGCAACAACTGAAAACTGTTAAAAAAGTACTCTCCAAGGACTTGGACACTGCCAATGACACGATTAATGATTGAAGGCACACGAAAATACTCACCTGACAATAGATGCACTGCATGTCTCCTAATACTTTCGCCACAAGTACTGACAATGCTTCCAAGGCTGATAAGCTATGCGGCGATACCCCAAGAAATCTGGAGAAAGAAGACCATTAATATGGAACGTGAACTGGATGATGCCAGGTCCACCACACACTCACCCATAAACGATACACTTTGACGCACGCAGCATACTAGCAAATACATAGTAATAAATGTATTGCTTATATGCTGGTCAGTGGTCGCAGGCGCAGTGCGATTACAGGAACTGGCTGTACAACTAATGAGGATGCAATCTGGACAATTAACTTGGCGCTCAGGGCAGCGCTATTATCAGCTGCATCCTCTAGACGACATTCCAATAAGGAGAAGAATATGCGACGCTTTTTCAGAACTTTATGGGTGGATCCAATTCATTGGTGTGTTTTCACGCATCATGCATCTGCGCCTATGATGCCAATACACTGGTGCTCATACTGGACTGGCTATTGTGCTTGTATATGCACAACAATTTGGTGAACGCTGTGCAATGGCACGAGCTGACACTGACAACGCTATAGCCGGCCGGACTACTGGACTGGACTGTGCGCCATCGTCTGTACTGAGTGGACCCTCTCCGGACGACGAAGTAACATGGAAAAGCAAAAAAGAGATTAATTTTTGACACAAACAAAATAAACACAAGTCCACTTACCTGACGATCCTGCTCGGGTAGACGAGCTGTCATTAAGACTCGATGAATGGCTGTCCAAATCCTGTGATGATTGTCCTCGATGTCCATTTAAATTATATCAATTATTGTTTATGTTGATCATTGTCTGAAAAATGCAAATGTAAATGAATGTATGTATAAATATGTATAAGTGTTTATAATATTAATGTAAATACCTTACCGTATGAGAAAATATGCATGTATCCAATTCTGTCAATTTTTAATTTATCCAACTTGTCTAATGTTGTCCAAATAGTTTCTAAAAAAATGTAAATGTAAAAGCACATGTAACTTAGTGTGACCAATATATGTTATTCATGTAAAAACCTTAGTCTAATAAGAAAAAACTGTTTGTTGCCAATAACGATACAATGTTATGATATAAGCTAAAACTTAAGTATCGATAAGAAGAGCTATACTAATGTTTACATAGCTCATATATACAAAATTGCAATGTTGCTGTACCCTAAATTTAACATATGTTGCTAAGTAAAGTAATGGTTTAAATCGAATAAAATTACTGCCAGTGTGAAGCTGGCAGGCAATTGGCAAACTTAAAAAAAAATGTACTACTGTTTTGCTGGTCAGTGGTCACAAACATAAGACAAATTCAGCCTATGACGAACTTGGCACGCTCCGAAAACAGACTCCGCTGGCGAAGACACACAACAAGGCCGCAGCCTGACCACTTGACTTGGCGTCCAGGGCGACGCTATTGTGGGCTGCGTCCTCAAGACGACAATCCAATAAGGAGAAGAAGATGCGACGCTCCTGTAAATCCGTATGGGCTGACACAATACAATGGTATGTATACACGCAGCATGCAGCTGCGTTCACGCTGCCATAATAATGGTACTCAGCCTGGCCTGGTTGCACGAGCTGACGCAGACCTCGCCATTGCCAGCCGGACTGGTTGGTTCTGCACAGCACTGCCTCGAATACGCTACTCAGGTGGCATATTTTGGTCGTCTACAATGCGTGGCCGCCCTCCAGATGACGTATGATGATCATGGACCAATAAAACCATGAAAAAAAACAGATGTAAACACAAGTTACTAATTGGCACAAAATTATATACAAAAAAATATATACAAGTCCACTTACCTGACGATTCTGCGCTTGACGACGAGCTGCCATTATGACTCGATGTATGTGTTTCCAAATCCTGTGATGCCGGTCCTTGATGTCCAATCATAATTATTTGTACCTAAAAAAAAAAAAAAATCAAATGTAAATTAGTAATATGTATATGTATTAGTATATATGTATGTAAATGTATGCAAATAATGTCACTTATGTTAAAAACTTACCTCATAAGAAAGCCCTGTGTGCTGTCAGCTCAAGCTAATTTAAGTTGTTTAATGTTGTCCATCAAATCTTGTTAAATTGATACGCTTAATTTGTTTAACAATTGAGTCAAATTGTGTCCCTGTTTAAAAAATATGTAAAGGCACATGTAACTTAGTGTGACCATTATATGTCATTTGTGTAAATACCGTAGTCATATAAGAAAATACTATGTGTTGCCAAATACGATACTGTATAAGTTAAAATAGGTATCGAAAAATAGAGCTACATGTTACAAAGCTCAAAACAAAATTGCAAATGTTGCTGTACTCTAAATTTAACATATGTTGCTAAGTAGAGTAATGGTTTAAATCGAATAAAGTTACTGCCAGTGTGAAGCTGGCAGGCAATTGGCAAAAAAAAAAAAAAAAAAAAAAAAAAAAAAAAAAAATTGGCAAACTTAAAAAAAAAAAAAAAAATTGGCAAACTTAAAAAAAAAAAAAACTTAAAAAAAAAAAAACTTAAAAATGTCACTTATGTTAAAAACTTACCTCAAATAAATAAAAAAAAAAAAAATAAAAATAAATAAATAAAGATGTATAAGTTTAAATTTAATAAAAAAAAGTTAAAGAAAAGAAAGACATCTACTAATCCGTCACTAATCTCTGGAGGAGGCAACCTGGACTACTTCGAGAGACTCATCAGAAGCCAATACTCAACTACGGACGAACTTGCTCTTCTTGATTATTCTGAAGACTTGAGCGGTGAGTACTGCATGTCCCATATATCTGAGTCTGACTTGGACATGACCACTGATCTGCATGGTGGCTCCCCGATCGATGAGATGATAGTCGTTTCGGAGGAGGATGAGGCCCTAGTAGCGGCAATGGAGTCACCAAAAATAGCAGAGAAGACTCTAACTAACCATCAAGTGACGCCACAAAAAAGCGCGCCAAATAAGACGAAAGTGAATGTAGAGGGAATTGGAAAGCCTCTCTCTTACACACACAATCATAAAAGTCCCCCCACACTACCTACAACTACTGCCAAGCCAGACATGCATGAGTGTGCATACAAACACACACATACAAACCAAACAAAAGTCTCCAAGACAAATGCTGACACACACGGCACGAACACAAGCACACTTGTGCGGGACTCGCACACAAGCAATGCACTCTCATTTACTAATAAAAGCGCAGCTAGCAATAATGCAATGCTAGCTTTGGCGCCAAATTTAGACAACAGGGAACAACAACAACAACAAAAATTTGGAGCATACGATAAGGGTGTCAAAAGACAATTATATGAAGACCAAACTTCAACAGTGACGCCCGCCATTACTAGCAACAACACATTAAAAACAGCAACAGCAATTGACAAAGCACCAACAACAAATAACATGACAAATAAATATAGTATTAAAAGATGGCTCACTGAAGCCCCGCCATTACTGCCCCATGATCTGTCGCCTCCTCCTCAGGCAGCAGCAGCAAAAGCAATAACAAAAATAACACCACCTTCGTATTCATGGCAATCACCAATTAAAAGAAGACGCATTGCCATATATAATGACAAAGACGAAGATAATGACAATGACATAGGTATGACGCTAGCAACTCCTCAATTTAAAAGTAAATTTGCCACAAAGCTACACCAGGAAGCAAGGCAGGGAAAATTTGATGTTTGCAAACAGCAAATGCACCCACTGCAACATCACACCCCTGTTCCTATCACAGCTACTCAGTTGGATGCAAACATTGTTAAGAAGAAAATTCCCTCTATCTTCTTGCCAACTGTGCCCAACATAACAAGCCTACTTGACAAACTTCTAATGAATCCAGCGATTGGAAAATTTGTCACGAAGACGGCGGCTAATAATAATGGTCTTCGCATACTATGCGAAGACATTAATACTTACAATGCGATATTGACGACCCTCAATGAGGACAAAACGCACCTACACACTTATCAGCCGCGCAGTCAAAAAGGCTACAGAATTGTCATAAAACTGCTACATTCCTCGACGCCATGTGAATGGATCAAAAATGAATTGATGAAACTTGGCTATGTGGTACGTTTTTTACGTGTATTGAGGCACAGATATAGTGGCAAGCCACTTAATATTTTTGAAGTTGAGCTAGAGGCTATGGCTAATGAAAGCCACAAAAACATCCTCCAGCTCAAGGAAATGAACAGGCAAGCCATTAAGGTAGAGCGACAGGCTAAGCCAACGGATCCAGCTCAGTGCCATAGATGTCAAGGATTTGGGCACACCAAAAATTACTGTAGACGCCCCTTCCGATGCATGAAATGTGGAGGTGAGCATGCATCAACAGATTGCAGTAAGCCAAGGCATGTGGCACCAAAATGCATCAACTGCAATGGGGCACACATCAGCTGCTATAAGGGATGCCCGGCCTATAAGGAGGCTAGAAACAAGCTCAATGCAGCCCGAGCAGTTTCTGATATGAGGCAACAACAACGGCAACAGCGCCAGCAACAGCAACAACAACAAAACAAACAACAGGTCCTAAATCAGCAAAATACCTACACTCCCAAGCTGACATACAGCAGTGTTGTGCGTGGTAACGTAGCGAGCCATATCCCCAACAGTCATAAAGGACAACAACAGCTACGTATGGACCACCAGCCAAAAACACATAGCATAAGGACAAAAACTCCAAGAGCTGCCAATACATCAAAAGCACCAGTACCTGATAAACCTTCACCAGCACCAAAACAGTATAAAAAACGAGTACACTTACATAAAGTCCAGCGTAAGCTCCGGGTGAAACGAAAGGTAGCAACAACAAAAGCTAAAAGCATGAAAGCCAATGAAGCTCGTACACCAATACTTAACGCGACCGTGCAAGATGCAAGAAATAGTGGCCGAGCAAGAAGAAATCCTGCAGAGAGGCACTTGACCACTTTCCAAAAACGTCTTCGAGATGACCAGCAGCAAACTAATTTACTCGCTCCTCAGAATATGACAATGTTCGGCAGAATTGAGGAAAAGATTAATCAATTATTAAATGTTATGATGCGTTTTATTGAATGTCAATCAAAATATAACGATATAATACCTAATAATGCCCATAATCTGCAACTTCAAGACAGAGCTGAAAACAAAATAGTCTCCATGGATCTAGATGCTGCCAATGATAAACAAAATGATTAATAATAATATATCATATTACTCACCTGACAATAGATCCAAAATGACTCCAGCTCAAAATTCGGAACGTATACTCGACGATGATATGGCCGCTGAACAACGGCGACCAGTAACTGCACACACGCACTTACATTTACGCAACAGCGACCCACTACGACACACGCAGCATAATTGTAGATACATGTTTGTAAATGTACTACTGTTTTGCTGGTCAGTGGACACAAATAAAAGACAAATTCAGCCTATGACGAACTTGGCACGCTCCGAAAACAGACTCCGCTGGCGAAGACACACAACAAGGCCGCAGCCTGACCACTTGACTTGGCGTCCAGGGCGACGCTATTGTGGGCTGCGTCCTCAAGACGACAATCCAATAAGGAGAAGAAGATGCGACGCTCCTGTAAATCCGTATGGGCTGACACAATACAATGCCTGGCCTGGTTGCACGAGCTGACGCAGACGTCGCCATTGCCAGCCGGACTGGTTGGTTCTGCACAGCACTGCCTCGAATACGCTACTCAGGTGGCATATTTTGGTCGTCTACAATGCGTGGCCGCCCTCCAGATGACGTAGGATGATCATGGACCAATAAAACCATGAAAAAACAGATGTAAACACAAGTTACTAATTGGCACAAAATTATATACAAAAAAAATATACAAGTCCACTTACCTGACGATCCTGCTCGGGTAGACGAGCTGTCATTAAGACTCGATGAATGGCTGTCCAAATCCTGTGATGATTGTCCTCGATGTCCATTTAAATTATATCAATTATTTTTTATGTTGATCATTGTCTGAAAAATGCAAATGTAAATGAATGTATGTATAAATATGTATAAGTGTTTATAATATTAACGTAAATACCTTACCGTATGAGAAAATATGCATGTATCCAATTCTGTCAATCTTAATTTATCCAACTTGTCTAATGTTGTCCAAATAGTTTCTAAAAAAATGTAAATGTAAAAGCACATGTAACTTAGTGTGACCAATATATGTTATTCATGTAAAAACCTTAGTCTAATAAGAAAAAACTGTTTGTTGCCAATAACGATACAATGTTATGATATAAGCTAAAACTTAAGTATCGATAAGAAGAGCTATACTAATGTTTACATAGCTCATATATACAAAATTGCAATGTTGCTGTACCCTAAATTTAACATATGTTGCTAAGTAGAGTAATGGTTTAAATCGAATAAAGTTACTGTCAGTGTGAAGCTGGCAGGCAATTGGCAAACTTAAAAAAAGAAGAGGTTGAACGTCTCGAAGCTGCAAGGAGCGCAGAGAACCAGGCAGCTCTAGAGAGAATGCGTCAAATGCAGCCACCACCAGCCAGGCTCTGTGAGATGGTTATTAATGACTTAAAGCGTCGTTACAGAAGAGGACTACTTACCAGAGAGGCGGCTGTGGCGCGTATCCAAGGCCAGCCGCTTGCCATTCAACGAATCATAGTCCCTGACTATGAGGAAGAAAGACGAGTAGAGGTGGAGACAACAGCGCAAGATCCGCAGGCTGCTCAGGCTCCAGAAGTACCAGCACATGCACCGATACCGGCAAACGAGCCAATGGCAGCTACATCCATGTCCGTAACAGTGGCAGCAACAGCAGAGACATCTATGCGGCAGTCGCTCAAGCCGACTATGCGACCACAGCAGATGAGTGACGAGGCGATACTGGACGAAGAGCTAAAAAATACAAGAATTAGTCTGGAACGCTTACTAGATGATGATATGGCCGCTGAACAACGGCGACCAGTAACTGCACACACGCACTTACATTTACGCAACAGCGATCCACTACGACGCACGCAGCATAATTGTAGATACATGTTTGTAAATGTACTACTGTTTTGCTGGTCAGTGGTCACAAATATAAGACAAATTCAGCCTATGACGAACTTGGCACGCTCCGAAAACAGACTCCGCTGGCGAAGACACACAACAAGGCCGCAGCCTGACCACTTGACTTGGCGTCCAGGGCGACGCTATTGTGGGCTGCGTCCTCAAGACGACAATCCAATAAGGAGAAGAAGATGCGACGCTCCTGTAAATCCGTATGGGCTGACACAATACAATGGTATGTATACACGCAGCATGCAGCTGCGTTCACGCTGCCATAATAATGGTACTCAGCCTGGCCTGGTTGCACGAGCTGAAGCAGACCTCGCCATCGCCAGCCGGACTGGTTGGTTCTGCACAGCACTGCCTCGAATACGCTACTCAGGTGGCATATTTTGGTCGTCTACAACGCGTGGCCGCCCTCCAGATGACGTATGATGATCATTGACCAATAGAACCATGAAAAAACAGATGTAAACACAAGTTACTAATTGGCACAAAATTATATACAAAAAAAATATACAAGTCCACTTACCTGACGATACTGCACTTGATGACGAGTTATTATTATGACTCGATGTATGTGTTTCCAAGTCCTGTGATGCCGGTCCTTGATGTCCAATCATAATTATTTTGTACCTGAAAAAATGCAGATGTAAATTAGCAATATGTATATGTATTAGTATATATGTATGTAAATGTATGCAAATAATGTCACTTATGTTAAAAACTTACCTCATAAGAAAGCCCTGTGTGCGGTCAGCTCAAGCTATTTAAATTAAGATGTTTTATTGCTTTGCTAAATTTGTTTAATAATTGATTCCAATTGTGCCCCTGTTTGAAAAAATGCAAATGTTAAATGCACATGTAAATCAGTGTGACCATTATATGTAATTTATGTAAATACCTTAGCCATATGAGAAAATACTATTTGTTGCCAAATACGATACTGTATAAGTTAAAATAAGTATCGAAAAGTAGAGCTACATGTTTACAAAGCTCAAAACAAAATTGCAAATGTTGCTGAAACTAAATTTAATAGATGTTGCTAGGATTAAGTAATGAGTTAAATCGAATAAAGATACTGCCAGTGTGAAGCTGGCAGGCAATTGGCAAACTTAAATAAAAAAGATACATCTATACATGTCTACACACAAATGAACATACTATTTAATAATAATACTTAATAATATTAATTATAAAGCAGTTTGTAACGAAAACTAATTTGGTTGGCAGGTCAAATATAAATATATTATATCTGCTATTTATGTATGAGAGATCAATCATTTATACCATTTCGAAACATATATATAAATCAATAAAAATGTTTACATATTGTTGAACAAGCAGTATTTAACGAAAACTAATTTGATTGGAATATTATATATAAATATATAAGAACTCATATACATATTTTATAAATATGTATCCGATATCAATAATATTATATCAGGTTAAATTAATTATATAGAATCTATTACGTATATATTAATTTGTAAAACAATTCAAATTGGATATTATTTTTGAACAAGCAGTTTGTGACGAAAACTAATTTGGTTGGCAAGTCATATATAAATAAATGAAATCATATACATATGTCGTATTTATATATGAGAGTTTGTGACGAAGACTAATTTGGTTGGCCAGTCATTTCATTTTATACCACTTTGTACATATTGTTAAACAAGCAGTATTTAACGAGAACATAAGAAATTAAATTAAGTATATTGAATCTATAACATATACATTAATTTCTAAAAAAATTAAAATTAAATAATATGTTTGAACCAGCAGTTTGTGACGAAAACTAATTTGGTTGGCAGATCATATATAAATATATGAATATATGATATCTGCTATTTATGTATGAGAGATCAATCATTTATACCATTTCGAAATATATATATATATTAATATAAATTTTTACATATTGTTGAACAAGCAGTATTTAACGAAAACTAATTTGATTGAAATATCATCTATAAATATATATGAAATCATATAAATATCTGATAAATATGTATGTGCAGTTTGTGACGATAACTAATTTGGTTGGCAGGCCATATATAAATAAATGAAATCATATACATATGTCCTATTTATGTATGAGAGATCAATCATTAATTTTATTTTATACAACTTTTTACATATTGTTAAACAAGCAGTATTTAACGAAAAATATTTTGGTAATCAGATTAAATTAAGTATATGGACTCTATTACGTATATATTAATTTGTAAAACAATTCAAATTTGATAATATTTTTGAACAAGCAGTTTGTGACGATAACTAATTTGGTTGGCAGGTCAAATATAAATATATGAATATTTGATATCTGCTATTTATGCATGAGAGATCAATCATTTATACCTTTTCGAAACATATATATAAATCAATAAAAAATTTTACATATTGTTGAACAAGCAGTATTTAACGAAAACTAATTTGATTGGAATATCATCTTGAAAAATATATATGAAATTATAAAAATATCTGATATGCGATATAATAATATACTATTTCAGATACATCTATACATGTCTACACACAAATGAACATACTATTTAATAATAATACTTAATAATATTAATTATAAAGCAGTTTGTAACGAAAACTAATTTGGTTGGCAGGTCAAATATAAATATATTATATCTGCTATTTATGTATGAGAGATCAATCATTTATACCATTTCGAAACATATATATAAATCAATAAAAATGTTTACATATTGTTGAACAAGCAGTATTTAACGAAAACTAATTTGATTGGAATATTATATATAAATATATAAGAACTCATATACATATTTTATAAATATGTATCCGATATCAATAATATTATATCAGGTTAAATTAATTATATAGAATCTATTACGTATATATTAATTTGTAAAACAATTCAAATTGGATATTATTTTTGAACAAGCAGTTTGTGACGAAAACTAATTTGGTTGGCAAGTCATATATAAATAAATGAAATCATATACATATGTCGTATTTATATATGAGAGTTTGTGACGAAGACTAATTTGGTTGGCAAGTCATTTCATTTTATACCACTTTGTACATATTGTTAAACAAGCAGTATTTAACGAGGACATAAGAAATTAAATTAAGTATATTGAATCTATAACATATACATTAATTTCTAAAACAATTAAAATTAAATATTATGTTTGAACAAGCAGTTTGTGACGAAAACTAATTTGGTTGGCAGATCATATATAAATATATGAATATATGATATCTGCTATTTATGTATGAGAGATCAATCATTTATACCATTTCGAAATATATATATATATTAATATAAATTTTTACATATTGTTGAACAAGCAGTATTTAACGAAAACTAATTTGATTGAAATATCATCTATAAATATATATGAAATCATATAAATATCTGATAAATATGTATGTGCAGTTTGTGACGATAACTAATTTGGTTGGCAGGTCATATATAAATAAATGAAATCATATACATATGTCCTATTTATGTATGAGAGATCAATCATTAATTTTATTTTATACAACTTTTTACATATTGTTAAACAAGCAGTATTTAACGAAAAATATTTTGGTAATCAGATTAAATTAAGTATATGGACTCTATTACGTATATATTAATTTGTAAAACAATTCAAATTTGATAATATTTTTGAACAAGCAGTTTGTGACGATAACTAATTTGGTTGGCAGGTCAAATATAAATATATGAATATTTGATATCTGCTATTTATGCATGAGAGATCAATCATTTATACCTTTTCGAAACATATATATAAATCAATAAAAAATTTTACATATTGTTGAACAAGCAGTATTTAACGAAAACTAATTTGATTGGAATATCATCTTGAAAAATATATATGAAATTATAAAAATATCTGATATGCGATATAATAATATACTATTTCAGATACATCTATACATGTCTACACACAAATGAACATACTATTTAATAATAATACTTAATAATATTAATTATAAAGCAGTTTGTAACGAAAACTAATTTGGTTGGCAGGTCAAATATAAATATATTATATCTGCTATTTATGTATGAGAGATCAATCATTTATACCATTTCGAAACATATATATAAATCAATAAAAATGTTTACATATTGTTGAACAAGCAGTATTTAACGAAAACTAATTTGATTGGAATATTATATATAAATATATAAGAACTCATATACATATTTTATAAATATGTATCCGATATCAATAATATTATATCAGGTTAAATTAATTATATAGAATCTATTACGTATATATTAATTTGTAAAACAATTCAAATTGGATATTATTTTTGAACAAGCAGTTTGTGACGAAAACTAATTTGGTTGGCAAGTCATATATAAATAAATGAAATCATATACATATGTCGTATTTATATATGAGAGTTTGTGACGAAGACTAATTTGGTTGGCCAGTCATTTCATTTTATACCACTTTGTACATATTGTTAAACAAGCAGTATTTAACGAGAACATAAGAAATTAAATTAAGTATATTGAATCTATAACATATACATTAATTTCTAAAAAAATTAAAATTAAATAATATGTTTGAACCAGCAGTTTGTGACGAAAACTAATTTGGTTGGCAGATCATATATAAATATATGAATATATGATATCTGCTATTTATGTATGAGAGATCAATCATTTATACCATTTCGAAATATATATATATATTAATATAAATTTTTACATATTGTTGAACAAGCAGTATTTAACGAAAACTAATTTGATTGAAATATCATCTATAAATATATATGAAATCATATAAATATCTGATAAATATGTATGTGCAGTTTGTGACGATAACTAATTTGGTTGGCAGGCCATATATAAATAAATGAAATCATATACATATGTCCTATTTATGTATGAGAGATCAATCATTAATTTTATTTTATACAACTTTTTACATATTGTTAAACAAGCAGTATTTAACGAAAAATATTTTGGTAATCAGATTAAATTAAGTATATGGACTCTATTACGTATATATTAATTTGTAAAACAATTCAAATTTGATAATATTTTTGAACAAGCAGTTTGTGACGATAACTAATTTGGTTGGCAGGTCAAATATAAATATATGAATATTTGATATCTGCTATTTATGCATGAGAGATCAATCATTTATACCTTTTCGAAACATATATATAAATCAATAAAAAATTTTACATATTGTTGAACAAGCAGTATTTAACGAAAACTAATTTGATTGGAATATCATCTTGAAAAATATATATGAAATTATAAAAATATCTGATATGCGATATAATAATATACTATTTCAGATACATCTATACATGTCTACACACAAATGAACATACTATTTAATAATAATACTTAATAATATTAATTATAAAGCAGTTTGTAACGAAAACTAATTTGGTTGGCAGGTCAAATATAAATATATTATATCTGCTATTTATGTATGAGAGATCAATCATTTATACCATTTCGAAACATATATATAAATCAATAAAAATGTTTACATATTGTTGAACAAGCAGTATTTAACGAAAACTAATTTGATTGGAATATTATATATAAATATATAAGAACTCATATACATATTTTATAAATATGTATCCGATATCAATAATATTATATCAGGTTAAATTAATTATATAGAATCTATTACGTATATATTAATTTGTAAAACAATTCAAATTGGATATTATTTTTGAACAAGCAGTTTGTGACGAAAACTAATTTGGTTGGCAAGTCATATATAAATAAATGAAATCATATACATATGTCGTATTTATATATGAGAGTTTGTGACGAAGACTAATTTGGTTGGCCAGTCATTTCATTTTATACCACTTTGTACATATTGTTAAACAAGCAGTATTTAACGAGAACATAAGAAATTAAATTAAGTATATTGAATCTATAACATATACATTAATTTCTAAAAAAATTAAAATTAAATAATATGTTTGAACCAGCAGTTTGTGACGAAAACTAATTTGGTTGGCAGATCATATATAAATATATGAATATATGATATCTGCTATTTATGTATGAGAGATCAATCATTTATACCATTTCGAAATATATATATATATATTAATATAAATTTTTACATATTGTTGAACAAGCAGTATTTAACGAAAACTAATTTGATTGAAATATCATCTATAAATATATATGAAATCATATAAATATCTGATAAATATGTATGTGCAGTTTGTGACGATAACTAATTTGGTTGGCAGGCCATATATAAATAAATGAAATCATATACATATGTCCTATTTATGTATGAGAGATCAATCATTAATTTTATTTTATACAACTTTTTACATATTGTTAAACAAGCAGTATTTAACGAAAAATATTTTGGTAATCAGATTAAATTAAGTATATGGACTCTATTACGTATATATTAATTTGTAAAACAATTCAAATTTGATAATATTTTTGAACAAGCAGTTTGTGACGATAACTAATTTGGTTGGCAGGTCAAATATAAATATATGAATATTTGATATCTGCTATTTATGCATGAGAGATCAATCATTTATACCTTTTCGAAACATATATATAAATCAATAAAAAATTTTACATATTGTTGAACAAGCAGTATTTAACGAAAACTAATTTGATTGGAATATCATCTTGAAAAATATATATGAAATTATAAAAATATCTGATATGCGATATAATAATATACTATTTCAGATACATCTATACATGTCTACACACAAATGAACATACTATTTAATAATAATACTTAATAATATTAATTATAAAGCAGTTTGTAACGAAAACTAATTTGGTTGGCAGGTCAAATATAAATATATTATATCTGCTATTTATGTATGAGAGATCAATCATTTATACCATTTCGAAACATATATATAAATCAATAAAAATGTTTACATATTGTTGAACAAGCAGTATTTAACGAAAACTAATTTGATTGGAATATTATATATAAATATATAAGAACTCATATACATATTTTATAAATATGTATCCGATATCAATAATATTATATCAGGTTAAATTAATTATATAGAATCTATTACGTATATATTAATTTGTAAAACAATTCAAATTGGATATTATTTTTGAACAAGCAGTTTGTGACGAAAACTAATTTGGTTGGCAAGTCATATATAAATAAATGAAATCATATACATATGTCGTATTTATATATGAGAGTTTGTGACGAAGACTAATTTGGTTGGCAAGTCATTTCATTTTATACCACTTTGTACATATTGTTAAACAAGCAGTATTTAACGAGAACATAAGAAATTAAATTAAGTATATTGAATCTATAACATATACATTAATTTCTAAAACAATTAAAATTAAATAATATGTTTGAACAAGCAGTTTGTGACGAAAACTAATTTGGTTGGCAGATCATATATAAATATATGAATATATGATATCTGCTATTTATGTATGAGAGATCAATCATTTATACCATTTCGAAATATATATATATATTAATATAAATTTTTACATATTGTTGAACAAGCAGTATTTAACGAAAACTAATTTGATTGAAATATCATCTATAAATATATATGAAATCATATAAATATCTGATAAATATGTATGTGCAGTTTGTGACGATAACTAATTTGGTTGGCAGGTCATATATAAATAAATGAAATCATATACATATGTCCTATTTATGTATGAGAGATCAATCATTAATTTTATTTTATACAACTTTTTACATATTGTTAAACAAGCAGTATTTAACGAAAAATATTTTGGTAATCAGATTAAATTAAGTATATGGACTCTATTACGTATATATTAATTTGTAAAACAATTCAAATTTGATAATATTTTTGAACAAGCAGTTTGTGACGATAACTAATTTGGTTGGCAGGTCAAATATAAATATATGAATATTTGATATCTGCTATTTATGCATGAGAGATCAATCATTTATACCTTTTCGAAACATATATATAAATCAATAAAAAATTTTACATATTGTTGAACAAGCAGTATTTAACGAAAACTAATTTGATTGGAATATCATCTTGAAAAATATATATGAAATTATAAAAATATCTGATATGCGATATAATAATATACTATTTCAGATACATCTATACATGTCTACACACAAATGAACATACTATTTAATAATAATACTTAATAATATTAATTATAAAGCAGTTTGTAACGAAAACTAATTTGGTTGGCAGGTCAAATATAAATATATTATATCTGCTATTTATGTATGAGAGATCAATCATTTATACCATTTCGAAACATATATATAAATCAATAAAAATGTTTACATATTGTTGAACAAGCAGTATTTAACGAAAACTAATTTGATTGGAATATTATATATAAATATATAAGAACTCATATACATATTTTATAAATATGTATCCGATATCAATAATATTATATCAGGTTAAATTAATTATATAGAATCTATTACGTATATATTAATTTGTAAAACAATTCAAATTGGATATTATTTTTGAACAAGCAGTTTGTGACGAAAACTAATTTGGTTGGCAAGTCATATATAAATAAATGAAATCATATACATATGTCGTATTTATATATGAGAGTTTGTGACGAAGACTAATTTGGTTGGCCAGTCATTTCATTTTATACCACTTTGTACATATTGTTAAACAAGCAGTATTTAACGAGAACATAAGAAATTAAATTAAGTATATTGAATCTATAACATATACATTAATTTCTAAAAAAATTAAAATTAAATAATATGTTTGAACCAGCAGTTTGTGACGAAAACTAATTTGGTTGGCAGATCATATATAAATATATGAATATATGATATCTGCTATTTATGTATGAGAGATCAATCATTTATACCATTTCGAAATATATATATATATTAATATAAATTTTTACATATTGTTGAACAAGCAGTATTTAACGAAAACTAATTTGATTGAAATATCATCTATAAATATATATGAAATCATATAAATATCTGATAAATATGTATGTGCAGTTTGTGACGATAACTAATTTGGTTGGCAGGCCATATATAAATAAATGAAATCATATACATATGTCCTATTTATGTATGAGAGATCAATCATTAATTTTATTTTATACAACTTTTTACATATTGTTAAACAAGCAGTATTTAACGAAAAATATTTTGGTAATCAGATTAAATTAAGTATATGGACTCTATTACGTATATATTAATTTGTAAAACAATTCAAATTTGATAATATTTTTGAACAAGCAGTTTGTGACGATAACTAATTTGGTTGGCAGGTCAAATATAAATATATGAATATTTGATATCTGCTATTTATGCATGAGAGATCAATCATTTATACCTTTTCGAAACATATATATAAATCAATAAAAAATTTTACATATTGTTGAACAAGCAGTATTTAACGAAAACTAATTTGATTGGAATATCATCTTGAAAAATATATATGAAATTATAAAAATATCTGATATGCGATATAATAATATACTATTTCAGATACATCTATACATGTCTACACACAAATGAACATACTATTTAATAATAATACTTAATAATATTAATTATAAAGCAGTTTGTAACGAAAACTAATTTGGTTGGCAGGTCAAATATAAATATATTATATCTGCTATTTATGTATGAGAGATCAATCATTTATACCATTTCGAAACATATATATAAATCAATAAAAATGTTTACATATTGTTGAACAAGCAGTATTTAACGAAAACTAATTTGATTGGAATATTATATATAAATATATAAGAACTCATATACATATTTTATAAATATGTATCCGATATCAATAATATTATATCAGGTTAAATTAATTATATAGAATCTATTACGTATATATTAATTTGTAAAACAATTCAAATTGGATATTATTTTTGAACAAGCAGTTTGTGACGAAAACTAATTTGGTTGGCAAGTCATATATAAATAAATGAAATCATATACATATGTCGTATTTATATATGAGAGTTTGTGACGAAGACTAATTTGGTTGGCCAGTCATTTCATTTTATACCACTTTGTACATATTGTTAAACAAGCAGTATTTAACGAGAACATAAGAAATTAAATTAAGTATATTGAATCTATAACATATACATTAATTTCTAAAAAAATTAAAATTAAATAATATGTTTGAACCAGCAGTTTGTGACGAAAACTAATTTGGTTGGCAGATCATATATAAATATATGAATATATGATATCTGCTATTTATGTATGAGAGATCAATCATTTATACCATTTCGAAATATATATATATATTAATATAAATTTTTACATATTGTTGAACAAGCAGTATTTAACGAAAACTAATTTGATTGAAATATCATCTATAAATATATATGAAATCATATAAATATCTGATAAATATGTATGTGCAGTTTGTGACGATAACTAATTTGGTTGGCAGGCCATATATAAATAAATGAAATCATATACATATGTCCTATTTATGTATGAGAGATCAATCATTAATTTTATTTTATACAACTTTTTACATATTGTTAAACAAGCAGTATTTAACGAAAAATATTTTGGTAATCAGATTAAATTAAGTATATGGACTCTATTACGTATATATTAATTTGTAAAACAATTCAAATTTGATAATATTTTTGAACAAGCAGTTTGTGACGATAACTAATTTGGTTGGCAGGTCAAATATAAATATATGAATATTTGATATCTGCTATTTATGCATGAGAGATCAATCATTTATACCTTTTCGAAACATATATATAAATCAATAAAAAATTTTACATATTGTTGAACAAGCAGTATTTAACGAAAACTAATTTGATTGGAATATCATCTTGAAAAATATATATGAAATTATAAAAATATCTGATATGCGATATAATAATATACTATTTCAGATACATCTATACATGTCTACACACAAATGAACATACTATTTAATAATAATACTTAATAATATTAATTATAAAGCAGTTTGTAACGAAAACTAATTTGGTTGGCAGGTCAAATATAAATATATTATATCTGCTATTTATGTATGAGAGATCAATCATTTATACCATTTCGAAACATATATATAAATCAATAAAAATGTTTACATATTGTTGAACAAGCAGTATTTAACGAAAACTAATTTGATTGGAATATTATATATAAATATATAAGAACTCATATACATATTTTATAAATATGTATCCGATATCAATAATATTATATCAGGTTAAATTAATTATATAGAATCTATTACGTATATATTAATTTGTAAAACAATTCAAATTGGATATTATTTTTGAACAAGCAGTTTGTGACGAAAACTAATTTGGTTGGCAAGTCATATATAAATAAATGAAATCATATACATATGTCGTATTTATATATGAGAGTTTGTGACGAAGACTAATTTGGTTGGCAAGTCATTTCATTTTATACCACTTTGTACATATTGTTAAACAAGCAGTATTTAACGAGAACATAAGAAATTAAATTAAGTATATTGAATCTATAACATATACATTAATTTCTAAAACAATTAAAATTAAATAATATGTTTGAACAAGCAGTTTGTGACGAAAACTAATTTGGTTGGCAGATCATATATAAATATATGAATATATGATATCTGCTATTTATGTATGAGAGATCAATCATTTATACCATTTCGAAATATATATATATATTAATATAAATTTTTACATATTGTTGAACAAGCAGTATTTAACGAAAACTAATTTGATTGAAATATCATCTATAAATATATATGAAATCATATAAATATCTGATAAATATGTATGTGCAGTTTGTGACGATAACTAATTTGGTTGGCAGGTCATATATAAATAAATGAAATCATATACATATGTCCTATTTATGTATGAGAGATCAATCATTAATTTTATTTTATACAACTTTTTACATATTGTTAAACAAGCAGTATTTAACGAAAAATATTTTGGTAATCAGATTAAATTAAGTATATGGACTCTATTACGTATATATTAATTTGTAAAACAATTCAAATTTGATAATATTTTTGAACAAGCAGTTTGTGACGATAACTAATTTGGTTGGCAGGTCAAATATAAATATATGAATATTTGATATCTGCTATTTATGCATGAGAGATCAATCATTTATACCTTTTCGAAACATATATATAAATCAATAAAAAATTTTACATATTGTTGAACAAGCAGTATTTAACGAAAACTAATTTGATTGGAATATCATCTTGAAAAATATATATGAAATTATAAAAATATCTGATATGCGATATAATAATATACTATTTCAGATACATCTATACATGTCTACACACAAATGAACATACTATTTAATAATAATACTTAATAATATTAATTATAAAGCAGTTTGTAACGAAAACTAATTTGGTTGGCAGGTCAAATATAAATATATTATATCTGCTATTTATGTATGAGAGATCAATCATTTATACCATTTCGAAACATATATATAAATCAATAAAAATGTTTACATATTGTTGAACAAGCAGTATTTAACGAAAACTAATTTGATTGGAATATTATATATAAATATATAAGAACTCATATACATATTTTATAAATATGTATCCGATATCAATAATATTATATCAGGTTAAATTAATTATATAGAATCTATTACGTATATATTAATTTGTAAAACAATTCAAATTGGATATTATTTTTGAACAAGCAGTTTGTGACGAAAACTAATTTGGTTGGCAAGTCATATATAAATAAATGAAATCATATACATATGTCGTATTTATATATGAGAGTTTGTGACGAAGACTAATTTGGTTGGCCAGTCATTTCATTTTATACCACTTTGTACATATTGTTAAACAAGCAGTATTTAACGAGAACATAAGAAATTAAATTAAGTATATTGAATCTATAACATATACATTAATTTCTAAAAAAATTAAAATTAAATAATATGTTTGAACCAGCAGTTTGTGACGAAAACTAATTTGGTTGGCAGGTCAAATATAAATATATGAATATATTATATCTGCTATTTATGTATGAGAGATCAATCATTTATACCATTTCGAAATATATATATATATTAATATAAATTTTTACATATTGTTGAACAAGCAGTATTTAACGAAAACTAATTTGATTGAAATATCATCTATAAATATATATGAAATCATATAAATATCTGATAAATATGTATGTGCAGTTTGTGACGATAACTAATTTGGTTGGCAGGCCATATATAAATAAATGAAATCATATACATATGTCCTATTTATGTATGAGAGATCAATCATTAATTTTATTTTATACAACTTTTTACATATTGTTAAACAAGCAGTATTTAACGAAAAATATTTTGGTAATCAGATTAAATTAAGTATATGGACTCTATTACGTATATATTAATTTGTAAAACAATTCAAATTTGATAATATTTTTGAACAAGCAGTTTGTGACGATAACTAATTTGGTTGGCAGGTCAAATATAAATATATGAATATTTGATATCTGCTATTTATGCATGAGAGATCAATCATTTATACCTTTTCGAAACATATATATAAATCAATAAAAAATTTTACATATTGTTGAACAAGCAGTATTTAACGAAAACTAATTTGATTGGAATATCATCTTGAAAAATATATATGAAATTATAAAAATATCTGTATATGCGATATAATAATATACTATTTCAGATACATCTATACATGTCTACACACAAATGAACATACTATTTAATAATAATACTTAATAATATTAATTATAAAGCAGTTTGTAACGAAAACTAATTTGGTTGGCAGGTCAAATATAAATATATAATATATCTGCTATTTATGTATGAGAGATCAATCATTTATACCATTTCGAAACATATATATAAATCAATAAAAATGTTTACATATTGTTGAACAAGCAGTATTTAACGAAAACTAATTTGATTGGAATATTATATATAAATATATAAGAACTCATATACATATTTTATAAATATGTATCCGATATCAATAATATTATATCAGGTTAAATTAATTATATAGAATCTATTACGTATATATTAATTTGTAAAACAATTCAAATTGGATATTATTTTTGAACAAGCAGTTTGTGACGAAAACTAATTTGGTTGGCAAGTCATATATAAATAAATGAAATCATATACATATGTCGTATTTATATATGAGAGTTTGTGACGAAGACTAATTTGGTTGGCCAGTCATTTCATTTTATACCACTTTGTACATATTGTTAAACAAGCAGTATTTAACGAGAACATAAGTAAATTAAATTAAGTATATTGAATCTATAACATATACATTAATTTCTAAAACAATTAAAATTAAATAATATGTTTGAACAAGCAGTTTGTGACGAAAACTAATTTGGTTGGCAGATCATATATAAATATATGAATATATGATATCTGCTATTTATGTATGAGAGATCAATCATTTATACCATTTCGAAATATATATATATATTAATATAAATTTTTACATATTGTTGAACAAGCAGTATTTAACGAAAACTAATTTGATTGATTAAGTATCATCTATAAATATATATGAAATCATATAAATATCTGATAAATATGTATGTGCAGTTTGTGACGATAACTAATTTGGTTGGCAGGTCATATATAAATAAATGAAATCATATACATATGTCCTATTTATGTATGAGAGATCAATCATTAATTTTATTTTATACAACTTTTTACATATTGTTAAACAAGCAGTATTTAACGAAAAATATTTTGGTAATCAGATTAAATTAAGTATATGGACTCTATTACGTAATTATATATTAATTTGTAGAAACAATTCAAATTTGATAATATTTTTGAACAAGCAGTTTGTGACGATAACTAATTTGGTTGGCAGGTCAAATATAAATATATGAATATTTGATATCTGCTATTTATGTATGAGAGATCAATCATTTATACCTTTTCGAAACATATATATAAATCAATAAAAAATTTTACATATTGTTGAACAAGCAGTATTTAACGAAAACTAATTTGATTGGAATATCATATTGAAAAATATATATGAAATTATAAAAATATCTGATTATGCGATATAATAATATACTATTTCAGATACATCTATACATGCTCTACACACAAATGAACATACTATTTAATAATAATACTTAATAATATTAATTGATAAAGCAGTTTGTGACGAAAACTAATTTGGTTGGCAGGTCAAAATATAAATATATAATATATCTGCTATTTATGTATGAGAGATCAATCATTTATACCATTTCGAAACATATATATAAATCAATAAAAATGTTTACATATTGTT
>JAWNPI010000023.1:0-29020 GCA_035047625.1 Drosophila mettleri
TTATACCCTGATCCCATTGAAAATGGGAAAAAAGGGTATAATGTTTTTGTTAAAAGTATGTAACAGGCAGAAGGAGGCGTGCCATCCACTGGTCTCTCCGTAGCAGGATGTTAGCACAGTCGTGCCAGGTTACAACTGGCTCCTCGTTCCATCGAAGGCAACCGAGATCGGTGCACTTCTTACGGCCACGGCAGATCCGGTATACTGATCCTCATGGATCATCCTGGTGCTCGCCAACATATCTTTTCCAGTCATCCTCCTTGGATTTCAGCAGCAAGGCACTGTATTCATTTCGGATATACCTGAAGTACAGGGCCTGCTCCTCTACACTCACACTGTGTATGCGGCGCGCACGCTGTAGCCGTCGCCTAGCTCTCCTGAGCTCACGGCGTGCGTCAGTGAGAGCGGCATTCCACCAGCTCACACGACGTCTGGCACGCGGTTGCTGACGCCCCAACAGTGTCGTTCACCTGATGCACTAGGGAGCGGAGTGTAGAAACCTGAGCATCTGATGTCATCTGCTGAAATGCAGGTAGGGGGATCCCTAGGAATGCAGTCCATAGCTCGTCATCGAAACGTCGCCAGTCAGCACTGTGGGGCTTCCACGGGGGCACGGGAGCATAGCTCTCAGCTGTGCTAGCCGGATCGAGATTCACATCAGCATCGATGATGTTGTGATCACTCAAGCTTCCACTCGCTTATCCACTCCACTCAAACGCAGCCCACGTATAGGCTGGATCACTTTTCGATTGTCACGTCGATATCACTTCTGGCTCTTCCGTTATCAAACGTGTACAGACTGCTGCGAGCGTTAAGCACGCCGGCTTGAGCGCTCTGAACCCAGTTTTCCAGCAGCTCACCCCGCTGCCGGTTCAGATAGCCCGGTTTTTTTTTTTTTTTTTTTTTTTTTTTTTTTTTGGAAGCTGCGTTCGCATCCAGGCCATAGACGACAGGTGTGCGACTGGCTAGTCGCAGCACCGCATCCATGTACAATCGCCGCTTTGTTGCGGCGGTCGGGAAAGACTCGCGTGCCTGCCGGTAATCCGTGGATCCTTCCTCCACGGTCAACATAAGGCTCCTGCAGCCTCGTTATCTTGGTTTTTGTTAGCCTCATCCTAAAGCTCCAAGATCCCCGTGATTCCAGCTCGGCTGCCATTGTCAACAGAATGTGCAGCAACGGTTTTTTGGGAGGCTACAGTAGCGTAGGATACAGTTAGGGTGACAGCGGGGCGTTGGGAGCTGGTCTTCAGGCTGGTCTTAAGCTCCTTGATTCTACCGTTCATCTCTATAAAGAGTTCTTGGTACTTTGCGACAGTATCAAGAACACTTAGCTTGCCACTTTGCTTTTGAACATCATCAGCAATGACGGCTTTCCTCAGCTTCTTCTCTATGTCAACATCCAACTGGACCATAGAGAGTGGCGACAGGTGCGGCAAGTTCAGCAATGGCGACAGGTGAGCCGGCAGCAACAGGTGCAGCGACTTCATCCCTCTGGGCAGCCATGGATTTGTGTCTGCTCTCCCTTGGCGGCTGGGAATATTTGCCATCAGTTTGAATTTTCAACACCCGCTAAAACCTTCCGCACGGGGGATCACGCATGGATGTGTCCAAGTCAACGGAAAAACTGTCGCTGAAGACATCATAACTTCAAGCTTTACTTTGTGAGCACTTACTTGTATTTTAAAGCTTGCTGATATATCACTTCTAGTCTTCTAGAAGTTTCTAGTAACTTCCAGATGTTTCCAGAAATCTTTGTATTTAAAAGCTTGCCGATATATCACTTCTAGTCTTCTAGAAGTTTGTAGTGACTTCCAGATGTTTCCAGAAGTCTCTGGAAATTTTTCTTTTTTTTTATTTTATTTTTTTATTTTTCCAAGTTCACTGAACCGTTATCCAGAATTTTCGAGACACTTCTGATTGTTTTCTAGATTATTCTAGACATATCTAGATTTATCTTTTCCCTTTTTATTTCAGATTTCTATTCTAGTTGCTTCGAAACGTTCACAGGAGCGTTTCTAGGAAACTTCCTTCTTTGCTGAGAGCACCAGCAAAGAGAGCTCTTGTGGGGGGAGCACTGAGAGCACAATTCAATATAGCGTCTTTTCGCACTTATACAACAGCAACTTTTGTCACACCGATGCACTTATACAAGCGTAGTTTCCCCTCTCAAATCCAACTGGCTTAAAATAGGCCAATCGGCAGAGAACAAAAAGATGGCCGACACACCGACACACTAATTCAAAAGCGCAAAGGCACACCGACACACTAGTAGTTTTTAAAAAATTTTTATGCGCGCACACGTCTGTTCGCCTAGGCAGTCAAGAGACAGCTGAGTAGATAGGGACAGTAATCCTGAATTTGTTTTACGTGGCGTGTACTCCTTTGGAGTTTACTACCACGGTGCTTCCGTGTGCCACATATGTGACACAAAGTACAGCAGGTGAATACAGGCGTCCACCAACGACCCCGAGAATTTCGGGTACCAAATTTGAATTCAGTGCTGTCGGGCACGTCCTTCCCTCTTGGGTCGAGGCGAGGCCTATCATAGCCTCTGCTGACTATAGGGGACAGCTTCCTGCCATGACTCAACACCACGTTGAGCCATAGCCGCTTTCTAAAACCACAGCCACCACACTACTCCCACTGAAGGGAGCCAACATCAATTGGGCCGGCCTTGGCCACCAAGCCCATCCCGTGGTACAGATTGACAGCTCTGATCGACTGTTCGCAATCCTAGGATTACTCCTCTTTACAGTTTCCGACAACCAGGAACTGGGTGTGCGCCATTCGGCTATCTAATGACATGGCCTACCAGCACTAATCCGCTCTGGATTCACCTTTCGACTCCTCCCTAGGGAATTGTCTTCCAGATTTAAGGACTCTGGTTGGACCCTCGATTTTTTTCCCATAAGGAAGAAAATCTCCCAAATTTAAGGACTTTCTTATGACCCTTGACTTTTCTCATTAGGGAAGAAAGTCTCCCAAAAATTTAAGGACTTTGGTTGGACCCTCGACCCTCTTCGCAAGGAAGAGAATCTCCCAAATTTGTGTGGGCTTTGGTCCAGACCTTCGACTATCTCCACAAGGAAGAAAGTCTCCCAAATTTAACCCTCAAGCAGTCGCATGCTCTCCTCGTTAGCGGCTATTCCACGCCAACAACTCATGAACCGGACTGGTTCTGTCGGATGCCTAGTGCCTCCAGGCAGCGTACGTCCTCGTAGAGGGGGCATTCACATAAAATGTGTAGCCAATCCTCTACGGGGCTTCCGCATGAACAACCGGCAGACGCACGCTAAGACCACGCGCGTGCAGATAAGCGTTCATCGAGCCGTGGCCAGTTATGCAGAAACTGGCTCGCATAGTGAACTTCCAGTCGGGGCGGCTGTAAACGGAGCGTAACACATCCGTGTTCGCCATCATCCAAGTGACGCTGCCACTCGCTTAGCAAGTGTTCGTCCAGCGAGGCTTTCCTCATAGTACGATCAAGTGTGGCCACATCTTGATCGTAAAGATAATCGCCTTCTACCGGGGGGTAGTTCCGACTAAGCTTGAACTGCATCGCATTTGCGTACTGCAACAAGGTCCAGCGGTGGAGCTCCTGCCAGTACTTCCATGGCACCCGTGGATACCGTTCGGCATACTGGCAAACATCACAGAAAGGATAAGCCGATGGCAGGACTTGAGCGCCCTCCTGGCCCCGACTAGTCTCGCTTACTTCTTTATACCATACCGAGGCGCAAATTAGTGCACAAGGCACTATGAGTCCGGCATAGATCCTTCTCCGAGCTTGCGGACTGAGTGCCCAATCGGCGCGTAGCATTCGGGTAACGACAATCGCGTCACACATACCGTAGATTTGCTCCTGCAAATCTGACGGCAAGCCATCTGCCAGTTTGACATTTTTCCCTTAAGGAGCATAGTCACAGTTTTCGTAGTCAAAACTGTGACTCCCACTTCGATTTTCCATTGGACAACTAATTCCATTGGCTGGGCACCTCTGAACCTCAATTTGTGATCCTGGAGCTTCCTTCAACGAGGAGCAGCAGATCATCAGCATAGGCACTGAAAGTGCAATGCGCTTCAAGGCGGCGAAGCAGGACATCCATCAGTATGTTCCATATAAATGGGCCACTGCTGGAGACCTGCGGGCAACCCCGAGTAACATCGGTGTTCACCTCGCCGAAGCTACTCGTGTCAACACGAGCTCTTCTTTCAGAGAAGAAGCTGCATAGGACTTCCCATTTCCCTGCATCCCAGATCGGATAGTCGGCGTAGCGCTGCGTTCCATTCAACATGGTCAAATGCTCCCTAGAAATCAATGAATATCCCGAGCACATATATAGCGGACTGGCTTCGATACGACTCAAGACATGATTCCAAGCATCACCCATATAGAGCGCCCGGGACGAAAGCCGTATTGAAAACGGCTTTCATCCGTGAGCAAATTCCTCACACGGTTTACCATCACACCCTCGAGCACTTTGCCAAAAACAGGCAAAAGGCAGATACCCCGATAAGACGCAGGATCGCTCCTGTCCCTTATCGTCGTTTTTTTAAGAGTGCTGCGAATTTTGGCGATGCAACATTCGATCTCAACAGAGTCGAGATCTGGGGGTACATCTCTTGGAACGAACACATCCACTGGTCTCTCCGCAGCTGGAAAGAAGCTGCGGAGCAGGACGTTGGCACAGTCGTGCCAGGTTACGACTGGCGCATCGTTCACAAGAAGGCAACCAAAATCGGTGCCCTTCTTGCAGCCCCGGCAGATCTGGTAAACTGAGCCCTAAGGGTCATCTTGGTGCTCGCCGACAAATCTTCTCCAGTCTTCCTCTTTTGCCTTCAACACATCACCCCGTACTCCTTTCGGACCAAGCGGAGATGCGAGGCCAGCGTGTGCACATTGTCACCGTGATTGCAGCGGGCATGCTGGAGCTGCACCGTCGAGCTTGTCTGAGCTGTCGGCGAGCGTGGACGAAGGCGACATTCCTAATGTTGTGGTCGCTCAAATCCCCCTCGCTTAAACAGCTGTCAACTGTTGGCCCACGCCAATGCAGAGCCATTGGCAATTGTCACGTCAATATTGGCTCTGGCTCTACAGATTATCGAACGTGTAAGTACTACAGCGGTCATTGAGCACCTCGGCTCGACTACCACGGACCCAGTTAGCGAGCAGCTCACCCAGCTGGCGGTTCCGGTAGCCCCTCGATCACTCGGGGAGTTTACTGAACCACAGGGGGGAAACCGCGTTCGCATCTAGGCCATAGATGACTGGCTTGCGACTGGCTAGCAGCAGCACCGCATCCATGTACTGTAGGTACGGCTCAAGCTCTGCATTGTGTTGGCGAGTATTGCGGAGACGAGGAAAATAGAGCCAAATTTTCCCATCAAATTCACGCATACGCCAAAGTCGGTGGTAAGTGCGGAGATTCCCATGCAGACGACCTCCTGGTCGTCTACGACAATGGCCGCTTTATTGCGGCGGTCGGAAGAAAACTCGCATGCCAGCCGGGAGTGCCGGGTGCTCTGCCCTGGCGATCGACATACGGCTCTTGGAGCAGTGCGAATACACGAATACGAACTCCGAGATCAATCAAGGCAGCCCTTCCACGACCACGGGTTGCGTCTATGAACTCAAACATTAATGTCTGGAGTTCATCCTCGCAAGCAAGCGCCCATATATGGGATACGTTTCGGACAGCATATGGTGGCCGGACGGCATACCCTTGAAACTGCAGTTTCTGCAGTTCGTCAGGTTGATGCATTTCGAAGCCCTGTGACCCATTTATCCGCAGTTACGACAAGTGATCTCGGCCATTCTACAGTGTCCCACTTAGTGGTCGAATCCGACACACCTGTGACACGCGTAAGTCGGCGTTAGTAGCGTCAATTTGAACCAAAACCACTCTACGTAAATTCTTTCATGCTCCTCAAGTATGTCAAGAGCCGACTGCTCCATCTCCAAATGGAGATTGCCTCACTAGTCCACGGCTCAGAGGTGATCCTCACCGACTTCTCCAAGGTCAAGCTGGGCATGACCCCCAAAAAGTGGTTCTTGAAGAGCCCCTCCATAAAGTGCTTTCCCATGATGCTTGCTGTCAACATCACGCACCAGCACATTTTTTTAGAGCCAGCACTTTGCTTAACGGCCAGCCCGAGTTCCAGTAAACTTCGGGTTGGCGACCCTTCGGCGAATCTCGCTTGATGATGGAGTGCGAATAATCGCACCACCGCGCTTCAGCTCACGCACTTCATGCAGTCTCACACCAAGTGCGGGCGCAACCTCTTTTCGGATCCGCTCGACGCCTTGCCGAGGCGTCTACGCAGGGTTGCTACTGGTCCTGATTGCCGACCAAGTTTCCGCGACTTTGCGGGGGCGCGGAGCGGCAATCCGGAGCTGCTCCCCGGGCAGCGGGGCCAGCAGTGGCGGCAACAGCATGGACAGCAGAGGCAGCGGGTTGTTAGAGGCAGGCCCTAAGCGTGGCTTCCAATTCCCTAATGCAGTCGTTCATTTCGATAAACAGCTCCTAGTATTTAGCAGCGGTGTCCAGGACGCAGAGTGCTACGGAACTGGGCACACCATCTGCAATCACTGCCTTGCGCAGCTTCTCCTCGGTGTCCAACATGTGTAGGATCGACGAGGGGGCGGACGAGATATCGGCAGAGGCCGATATCGGGCTCGGCCGAGTACGGCCAGCGGTGGTGGCGGCAGCAGGGCCGCCAGCAGGAAAACCAGCGGAGACAGCAGCAGCGGCGCCAACAGACAAGCCAGCAGGAGACGGCAGCAGAGGCGGCGGCGGAGTAGATAGGAACTGTGAAGCCTGAATTTGTTTTACGTGGCGTGTACTCTCAGGGAGTTTACTGCGACGGTACTCTATTGATACTTGCATATGTGACACAAGGTACAGCAAGTGAATACAGGCGTCCACCAACGCCCCCCGAAAATTTCAGGTACCAAATTTGAATTCAGTGCTGTCGGGCACGTCAACCTCCCTCTTTTTTTTTTGGGAGGCCTATCATAACCTCTGCTGACTATAGGGGACAGCTTCCTGCCATGACTCAACACCACGTTGAGCCATATCCTTTCTAAAACATCAGCCACCAAGCCCATCCCGTGGTACAGATTTACAGCTCTGATCGACTGTTCGTAATCCTAGGATTACTCCCCCGAGACCGGTTTCCGACAACCAGGAACTGGGTGTGCACCATTCAGCTATCTAATGAGATAGCCTACCAGCCTCAAAATGCTCAGATTTCACCTTTCGACTCCTCCCTAGAGAATTGTCTTCCAGATTTAAGGACTCTGGTTGGACCCTTGAGTTTTACCCAGAAGTAAGAGAATCTCCCAAATTTAAGGACTTTGGTTGGACCCTAGACTCTCTTCGCAAGTAAGAGAAATTTCCCAAATTTAAGGACTTTGGTTGGACCCTTCGACTTTCTCCACAAGGAAGAAAGTATCCCAAATTTCAGGACTTTTGGTCGAGATCTTCGATTTTCTCCACAAGGGGGAAAAAAATCTACCATTTTTTTTTTTCCGGTTCGGACCTTCGGCTACCTCCGAGGAGATTGTCTTCCAGTTTTGACTAACGTCTGTCCTGGTACTGAGAAACCATGTCCTCCTGGATCCTCCAGGAGCATGCGTCACCTGTCGAAGACTACGCAGGCGTAGCCCTCAAGCAGTTGCATGCTCTCCTCGTTAACGGCTATTCCCTCAACAACCCACACTGAACCGGACTGGTTCTGTCCGGATGCCTAGTGCCTCCAGGCAGCGTACGTCCTCGTAGAGGGGGCATTCACATAAAATGTGTAGCCAATCCTCTACGGGGCTTCCACATGAACAACGGGCAGACTCGCTGAAACCACCCGCGTGCAGATAAGCGTTCATCGAGCCGTGGCCAGTTATGAGGAAACTGAGAAACCACGCACTAGTGAACTTAAAGTCGGGGCGGCTGTAAACGGGGCGTAACACGTCCGTGTTCGCCATCATCCCATTGACGCTGCCACTCGCTTAGCAAGTGTGCCTCCCTGGCCCCGACTAGTCTCTTCACCACCTTATACCATACCGAGGCGCAAATTAGTGCACAAGGCACAATGAGTCCGGCATAGATCCTTCTCCGAGCTTGCGGACTGAGTGCCCAATCGGCGCGTAGCATTCGGGTAACGACAATGCGTCACATACCGTGGATTTGCTCCTGCAAATCTGACGGCGGGCCATCTGCCAGTTGACAGTTTTCCCTTAAAGACGCATAGTCACAGTTTTCGTAGTCAAAACTGTGACTCCCACCTCGATACCCCATTGCCCAATTCATTCCATTAGCTGGGCACCTCGCAACTCAATTTGTGATCTGGAGCTTCCTTCAACGAGGAGCAGCAGATCATCAGCATAGGCACTGAAAGTGCAATGCGCTTCAAGGCGGCGAAGCAGGACATCCATCAGTATGTTCCATATAAATGGGCCACTGCTGGAGACCTGCAGGCAACCCCGGAGTAACATCGGTGTTCACCTCGCCGAAGCTACTCACGATGCTAGCTCTTCTTTCAGAGAAGAAGCTGCGCCAGATTCCCATTTCCCTGCATCCCAGATCGGATAGTCGGCGTAGCGCTGCGTTCCATTCAACATGGTCAAATGCTCCCAGAAATCAATGAATATCCCGAGCACATATATAGCCGGACTGGCTTCGATACTGCTCAAGACATGATTCCAAGCATCTTCTACGCAGCGCCCGGGACGAAAGCCGTATTGAAAACGGCTTTCATCCGTGAGCAAATTCCTCACACGGTTTACCATCACACCCTCGAGCACTTTGCCAAAAACAGGCAAAAGGCAGATGCCCCGATAAGACGCAGGATCGCTCCTGTCCTTATCGTCGTTTTTTAAGAGTGCTGCGAATTTTGGCGATGCAACATTCGATCTCAACAGAGTCGAGATCTGGGGGTACATCTCTTGGAACGAACACATCCACTGGTCTCTCCGCAGCTGGAAAGAAGCTGCGGAGCAGGACGTTGGCACAGTCGTGCCAGGTTACGACTGGCACATCGTTCACAAGAAGGCAACCAAAATCGGTGCGCTTCTTGCGGCCACGGCAGATCTGGTAAACTGAGCCCCAAGGGTCATCTTGGTGCTCGCCGACAAATCTTCTCCAGTCTTCCTCTTTTGCCTTCAACACATCACCCCGTACTCCTTTCGGATAAACCGGAGATGCGAGGCCAGCGTGTGCACATTGTCACCGTGATTGCGGCGGGCATGCTGGAGCTGCCGTCGAGCTTGTCTGAGCTGTCGGCGAGCGTCAGCGAGAGCGACATTAATAATGTTGTGGTCGCTCAAATCCCACTCGCTTACGCTCCAGTCAAACGTGGCCCACGCCAATGCAGAGCCATTGGCAATTGTCACGTCAATATTGGCTCTGGCTCTACGATTATCGAACGTGTAAGTACTACAGCGGTCATTGAGCACCTCGGCTCGACTACCACGGACCCAGTTAGCGAGCAGCTCACCCAGCTGGCGGTTTGCGGTAGCCCCCTCGATCGCTCGGGGAGTTTACTGAACCACAGGGGGGAAACCGCGTTCGCATCTAGGCCATAGATGACTGGCTTGCGACTGGCTAGCAGCAGCACCGCATCCATGTACTGTAGGTACGGCTCAAGCTCTGCATTGTGTTGGCAGTATGCGGAGACGAGGAAAATAGAGCCATTTTTTCCAATCAAATTCACGCATACGCCAAAGTCGGTGGTAAGTGCGGAGACTGGCATGCAGACGACCTCCTGGTCGTCTACGACAATGGCCGCTTTATTGCGGCGGTCGGAGAAAACTCGCATGCCAGCCGGAAGTCCGGTTATTCTGCCCCCACGATCGACATACGGCTCTTGGAGCAGTGCGAATACACGAATACGAACTCCGAGATCAATCAAGGCAGCCCTTCCGCGACCACAGTTTGCGTCTATGAACTCAAACATTAATGTCTGGAGTTCACCCTCGCAAGCAAGCGCCCATATATGGGATACGTTTCGGACAGCATATGGTGGCCGGACGGCATACCCTTGAAACTGCAGTTTCTGCAGTTCGTCGGGTTGATGCATTTCGAAGCCCTGTGACCCATTTGTCCGCAGTTACGACAAGTGATCTCGGCCATTCTACAGTGTCCCACTTAGTGGTCGAATCCGACACACCTGTGACACGCGTAAGTCGGCGTTAGTAGCGTCAATTTGAACCAAAACCACTCTACGTAAATTCTTTCATGCTCCTCAAGTATGTCAAGAGCCGACTGCTCCATCTCCAAATGGAGATTGCCTCACTAGTCCACGACTCAGAGGTGATCCTCACCGACTTCTCAAAGGTCAAGCTGGGCATGACCCCCAAAAAGTGGTTCTTGAAGAGCCCCTCCATAAATTGCTTCGGCATGATGCTGCTGTCAACATCACGCACCAGCACTTTTTTTTTAGAGCCAGCATTTTGCTTAACGGCCAGCCCGAGTTCAGTAAACTTCGGGTTGGCGACCACTCGGCGAATCTCGCTTGATGATGGAGTGCGAATAATCGCACCACCGCGCTTCAGCTCACGCACTTCATGCAGTCTCACACCAAGTGCGGGCGCAACCTCTTTTCGGATCCGCTCGGCGACTTGCCGAAGCGTCTCCTCGGGGTTGCTACTGGTCACGATTGCCGACCAAGTTTCCGCGACTTTGCGGGGGCGCGGAGCGGCAATCGGAGCTGCGGCGGTGGCAGCGGGGCCAGCAGTGGCGGCAACAGCATGGACAGCAGAGGCAGCGGGTTGTTGGGGGCGGGCCCTAAGCGTGGCTTCCAATTCCCTAATGCGGTCGTTCATTTCGATAAACAGCTCCTGGTATTTAGCAGCGGTGTCCAGGACGCAGAGTGCTACGGAACTGGGCACACCATCTGCAATCACTGCCTTGCGCAGCTTCTTCTCGATGTCCAACATGTGTAGGATCGACGAGGGGGCGGACGAGATATCGGCAGAGGCCGATATCGGGCTCGGCCGAGTACGGCCAGCGGTGGTGGCGGCAGCAGGGCCGCCAGCAGAGGCGCCAGCGGAGACAGCAGCAGCGGCGCCAACAGAGGCGCCAGCAGAGACGGCAGCAGAGGCGGCGGCAGAGTAGATAGGAACAGTAAGCCTGAATTTGTTTTACGTGGCGTGTACTCCGAGGGAGTTTACTACCACGGTACTCTATTGTGCCACATATGTGACACAAGGTACAGCGGGTGAATACAGGCGTCCACCAACGCCCCCGAAAATTTCAGGTACCAAATTTGAATTCAGTGCTGTCGGGCACGTCCTTCCCTCTTGGGTCGAGGCGAGGCCTATCATAACCTCTGCTGACTATAGGGGACAGCTTCCTGCCATGACTCAACACCACGTTGAGCCATATCCTTTCTAAAACCACAGCCACCAAGCCCATCCCGTGGTACAGATTTACAGCTCTGATCGACTGTTCGTAATCCCAGGATTGCTCCCCATTTCGGTTTCCGACAACCAGGAACTGGGTGTGCACCATTCGGCTATCTAATGAGATAGCCTACCAGCATAAATGCTCTGGATTCACCTTTCGACTCCTCCCTAGGGAATTGTCTTCCAGATTTAAGGACTCTGGTTGGACCCTTGATTTTTTCCCAGAAGTAAGAGAATCTCCCAAATTTAAGGACTTTGGTTGGACCCTAGACTCTCTTCGCAAGTAAGAGAATTTCCCAAATTTAAGGACTTTGGTTGGACCTTCGACTTTCTCCACAAGGAAGAAAGTATCCCAAATTTAAGGACTTTGGTCAGACCTTCGATTTTCTCCACAAGGGGGAAAAAAATCTACCAAATTTAGGGAATTTGGTCGGACCTTCGACTCACTCCGAGGAGATTGTCTTCCAGTTTTGACTAACGTCAGTCTGGTACTGGTAAACCATGTCCTCCTGGATCCTCCAGGAGCATGCGTCGCCTGTCGAAGACTACGCGAGCGTAGCCCTCAAGCAGTTGCATGCTCTCCTCGTTAACGGCTATTCCCTCAACAACCCATGAACCGGACTGGTTCTGTCGGATGCCTAGTGCCTCCAGGCAGCGTACGTCCTCGTAGAGGGGGCATTCACATAAAATGTGTAGCCAATCCTCTACGGGGCTTCCGCATAGACAACGGGCAGACTCGCTGAAACCACGCGCGTGCAGATAAGCGTTCATCGAGCCGTGGCCAGTTATGAGGAAACTGGCTCGCATAGTGAACTTAAAGTCGGGGCGGCTGTAAACGGAGCGTAACACGTCCGTGTTCGCCATCATCCCATTGACGCTGCCACTCGCTTAGCAAGTGTGCCCTCCTGGCCCCGACTAGTCTCATCACCACCTTATACCATACCGAGGCGCAAATTAGTGCACAAGGCACTATGAGTCCGGCATAGATCCTTCTCCGAGCTTGCGGACTGAGTGCCCAATCGGCGCGTAGCATTCGGGTAACGACAATGCGTCACATACCGTAGATTTGCTCCTGCAAATCTGACGGCGGGCCATCTGCCAGTTGACAGTTTTCCCTTAAGGAGCATAGTCACAGTTTTCGTAGTCAAAACTGTGACTCCCACTTCGATACCCCATTGCCCAACTAATTCCATTAGCTGGGCACCTCGCAACTCAATTTGTGATCTGGAGCTTCCTTCAACGAGGAGCAGCAGATCATCAGCATAGGCACTGAAAGTGCAATGCGCTTCAAGGCGGCGAAGCAGGACATCCATCAGTATGTTCCATATAAATGGGCCACTGCTGGAGACCTGCGGGCAACCCCGAGTAACATCGGTGTTCACCTCGCCGAAGCTACTCACGATGCTAGCTCTTCTTTCAGAGAAGAAGCTGCGCCAGATTCCCATTACCCTGCATCCCAGATCGGATAGTCGGCGTAGCGCTGCGTTCCATTCAACATGGTCAAATGCTCCCTTGAAATCAATGAATATCCCGAGCACATATATAGCCGGACTGGCTTCGATACTGCTCAAGACATGATTCCAAGCATCTTCTACGCAGCGCCCGGGACAAAAGCCGTATTGAAAACGGGTTTCATCCGTGAGCAAATTCCTCACACGGTTTACCATCACACCCTCGAGCACTTTGCCAAAAACAGGCAAAAGGCAGATGCCCCGATAAGACGCAGGATCGCTCCTGTCCTTATCGTCGTTTTTTAAGAGTGCTGCGAATTTTGGCGATGCAACATTCGATCTCAACAGAGTCGAGATCTGGGGGTACATCTCTTGGAACGAACACATCCACTGGTCTCTCCGCAGCTGGAAAGAAGCTGCGGAGCAGGACGTTGGCACAGTCGTGCCAGGTTACGACTGGCACATCGTTCACAAGAAGGCAACCAAAATCGGTGCGCTTCTTGCGGCCACGGCAGATCTGGTAAACTGAGCCCCAAGGGTCATCTTGGTGCTCGCCGACAAATCTTCTCCAGTCTTCCTCTTTTGCCTTCAACACATCACCCCGTACTCCTTTCGGATAAACCGGAGATGCGAGGCCAGCGTGTGCACATTGTCACCGTGATTGCGGCGGGCATGCTGGAACTGCCGTCGAGCTCGTCTGAGCTGTCGGCGAGCGTCAGCGAGAGCGACATTAATAATGTTGTGGTCGCTCAAATCCCACTCGCTTACGCTCCAGTCAAACGTGGCCCACGCCAATGCAGAGCCATTGGCAATTGTCACGTCAATATTGGCTCTGGCTCTACGATTATCAAACGTGTAAGTACTACAGCGGTCATTGAGCACCTCGGCTCGACTACCACGGACCCAGTTAGCGAGCAGCTCACCCAGCTGGCGGTTCCGGTAGCCCCTCGATCGCTCGGGGAGTTTACTGAACCACAGGGGGGAAACCGCGTTCGCATCTAGGCCATAGATGACTGGCTTGCGACTGGCTAGCAGCAGCACCGCATCCATGTACTGTAAGTACGGCTCAAGCTCTGCATTGTGTTGGCAGTATGCGGAGACGAGGAAAATAGAGCCAAATTTTCCCATCAAATTCACGCATACGCCAAAGTCGGTGGTAAGTGCGGAGACTGGCATGCAGACGACCTCCTGTGGTCTACGACAATGGCCGCTTTATTGCGGCGGTCGGGGAAAACTCGCATGCCAGCCGGAAGTCCGGTTATTCTGCCCCCACGATCGACATACGGCTCTTGGAGCAGTGCGAACTTGATCCCGGAGTTCCTAATACGAACTCCGAGATCAATCAAGGCAGCCCTTCCGCGACCACAGTTTGCGTCTATGAACTCAAACATTAATGTCTGGAGTTCATCCTCGCAAGCAAGCGCCCATATATGGGACACGTTTCGGACAGCATACGGTGGCCAGACGGCATACCCTTGAAACTGCAGTTTCTGCAGTTCGTCGGGTTGATGCATTTCGAAGCCCTGTGACCCATTTGTCCGCAGTTACGACAAGTGATCTCGGCCATTCTACAGTGTGCCACTTGGTGGTCGAATCCGACACACCTGTGACACGCGTAAGTCGGCGTTAGTAGCGTCAATTTGAACGAAAACCACTCTACGTACATTCTTTCATGCTTCTCAAGTATGTCAAGAGCCGACTGCTCCATCTCCAAATGGAGATTGCCTCACTAATCCACGGCTCAGAAATGATCCTCACCGACTTCTCAAAGGTCAAGCTGGGCATGACCCCCAAAAAGTGGTTCTTGAAGAGCCCCTCCATAAATTGCTTTGGCATGATGCTGCTGTCAACATCACGCACCAGCACTTTTTTTTTAGAGCCAGCATTTTGCTTAACGGCCAGCCCGAGTTCAGTAAACTTCGGGTTGGCGACCACTCGGCGAATCTCGCTTGATGATGGAGTGATAATAATCGCACCACCGCGCTTCAGCTCACGCACTTCATGCACTCTCACACCATTAGCTGGGCACCTCGCAACTCAATTTATGATCTGGAGCTTCCCTCAACGAGGAGCAGCAGATCATCAGCATATGCACTGAAAGTGCAATGCGCTTCAAGGCGGCGAAGCAGGACATCCATCAGTATGTTCCATATAAATGGGCCACTGATGGAGCCCTGCGGGCAACCCCGAGTAACATCGGTGTTCACCTCGCCGAAGCTACTGACGATGCTAGCTCTCCTTTCAGAGAAGAAGCTGCGCCCGATCCCCATTTCCCTGCATCCCAGATCGGATAGTCGACGTAGCGCTGCGTTCCATTCAACATGGTCAAATGCTCCCTTGAAATCAATGAATATCCCGAGCGCATATATAGCCGGACTGGCTTCGATACTGCTCAAGACATGATTCCAAGCATCTTCGAAGCAGCGCCTGGTACGAAAGCCGTATTGAAAACGGCTTTCATCCGTGAGCAAATTCCTCACACGGTTTACCATCACACCCTCGAGCACTTTGCCAAAAACAGGCAAATGGCAGATGCCCCGATAAGACGCAGGATCGCTCCTGTCCTTATCAGCGTTTTCTAAGAGGTGCTACAACTCTCAGGCGCTTCCACTCTAGGGAGAAGTACCCTTCTGCAATACAGCGCGAGTAGACCGCTGTCATGTACTCGGGGATGGCGCCGCCACTCAACATCCACCCACCCAACCAATACCTCCGCAGGCGAGCGTCTGCTGCGAATTTTGGCGATGCAACATTCGATCTCAACAGAGTCGAGATCTGGGGGTACATCTCTTGGAACGAACACATCCACTGGTCTCTCCGCAGCTGGAAAGAAGCTGCGGAGCAGGACGTTGGCACAGTCGTGCCAGGTTACGACTGGCACATCGTTCACAAGAAGGCAACCAAAATCGGTGCGCTTCTTGCGGCCACGGCAGATCTGGTAAACTGAGCCCCAAGGGTCATCTTGGTGCTCGCCGACAAATCTTCTCCAGTCTTCCTCTTTTGCCTTCAACACATCACCCCGTACTCCTTTCGGATAAACCGGAGATGCGAGGCCAGCGTGTGCACATTGTCACCGTGATTGCGGCGGGCATGCTGGAACTGCCGTCGAGCTCGTCTGAGCTGTCAGCGAGAGCGACATTAATAATGTTGTGGTCGCTCAAATCCCACTCGCTTACGCTCCAGTCAAACGTGGCCCACGCCAATGCAGAGTCATTGGCAATTGTCACGTCAATATCGGCTCTGGCTCTACGATTATCGAACGTGTAAGTACTACAGCGGACATTGAGCACCTCGGCTCGACTGCCACGGACCCAGTTAGCGAGCAGCTCACCCAGCTGGCGGTTCCGGTAGCCCCTCGATCGCTCGGGGAGTTTACTGAACCACAGGGGGGAAACCGCGTTCGCATCTAGGCCATAGATGACTGACTTGCGACTGGCTGGCAGCAGCACCGCATCCATGTACTGTAAGTACGGCTCAAGCTCTGCATTGTGTTGGCAGTATGCGGAGACTAGGAAAATAGAGCCAAATTTTCCCATCAAATTCACGCATACGCCAAAGTCGGTGGTAAGTGCGGAGACTGGCATGCAGACGACCTCCTGGTCGTCTACGACAATGGCCGCTTTATTGCTGCGGTCGGAGAAAACTCGCATGCCAGCCGGAAGTCCGGTTATTCTGCCCCCACGATCGACATACGGCTCTTGGAGCAGTGCGAACTTGATCCCGGAGTTCCTAATACGAACTCCGAGATCAATCAAGGCAGCCCTCCCGCGACCACAGTTTGCGTCTATGAACTCAAACATTAATGTTTGGAGTCCATCCTCGTAAGCAAGCGCCCATATATGGGACAAGTTTCGGACAGCATATGGTGGCCAGACGGCATACCCTTGAAACTGCAGTTTCTGCAGTTCGTCGGGTTGATGCATTTCGAAGCCCTGTGCCCCATTTGTCCGCAGTTACGACAAGTGATCTCGGCTATTCAGTGTGCCAGTTGGTGGTCGAATCCGACACACCTGTGACACTCGTAAGTCGGCGTTAGTAGCGTCCATTTGAACGAAAACCACTCTACGTAAATTCTTTCATGCTTCTCAAGTATGTCAAGAACCGACTGCTCCATCTCCAAATGGAGATTGCCTCACTAGTCCACGGCTCAGAGGTGATCCTCACCGACTTCTCAAAGTTCAAGCTGGGCATGACCCCCAAAAAGTGGTTCTTGAAGAGCCCCTCCATAAATTGCTTCGGCATGATGCTGCTGTCAACATCACGCACCAGCACTTTTTTTCAGAGCCAGCATTTTGCTTAACGGCCAGCCCGAGTTCAGTAAACTTCGGGTTGGCGACCACTCGGCGAATCTCGCTTGATGATGGAGTGCGAATAATCGCACCACCGCGCTTCAGCTCACGCACTTCATGCACTCTCACACCATTAGCTGGGCACCTCGCAACTCAATTTATGATCTGGAGCTTCCCTCAACGAGGAGCAGCAGATCATCAGCATATGCACTGAAAGTGCAATGCGCTTCAAGGCGGCGAAGCAGGACATCCATCAGTATGTTCCATATAAATGGGCCACTGATGGAGCCCTGCGGGGCAACCCCGAGTAACATCGGTGTTCACCTCGCCGAAGCTACTGACGATGCTAGCTCTCCTTTCAGAGAAGAAGCTGCGCCCGATCCCCATTTCCCTGCATCCCAGATCGGATATTCGGCGTAGCGCTGCGTTCCATTCGACATGGTCAAATGCTCCCTAGAAATCAATGAATATCCCGAGCACATATATAGCCGGACTGGCTTCGATACTGCTCAAGACATGATTCCAAGCATCTTCTACGCAGCGCCCGGGACAAAAGCCGTATTGAAAACGGCTTTCATCCGTGAGCAAATTCCTCACACGGTTTACCATCACACCCTCGAGCACTTTGCCAAAAACAGGCAAAAGGCAGATGCCCCGATAAGACGCAAGATCGCTCCTGTCCTTATCGTCGTTTTTTAAGAGTGCTGCGAATTTTGGCGATGTAACATTCGATCTCAACAGAGTCGAGATCTGGGGGTACATCACTTGGAACGAACACATCCACTGGTCTCTCCGCAGCTGGAAAGAAGCTGCGGAGCAGGACGTTGGCACAGTCGTGCCAGGTTACGACTGGCACATCGTTCACAAGAAGGCAACCGAAATCGGTGCGCTTCTTGCGGCCACGGCAGATCTGGTAAACTGAGCCCCAAGGGTCATCTTGGTGCTCGCCGACAAATCTTCTCCAGTCTTCCTCTTTTGCCTTCAACACATCACCCCGTACTCCTTTCGGATAAACCGGAGATGCGAGGCCAGCGTGTGCACATTGTCACCGTGATTGCGGCGGGCATGCTGGAACTGCCGTCGAGCTCGTCTGAGCTGTCAGCGAGAGCGACATTAATAATGTTGTGGTCGCTCAAATCCCACTCGCTTACGCTCCAGTCAAACGTGGCCCACGCCAATGCAGAGTCATTGGCAATTGTCACGTCAATATCGGCTCTGGCTCTACGATTATCGAACGTGTAAGTACTACAGCGGACATTGAGCACCTCGGCTCGACTGCCACGGACCCAGTTAGCGAGCAGCTCACCCAGCTGGCGGTTCCGGTAGCCCCTCGATCGCTCGGGGAGTTTACTGAACCACAGGGGGGGAAACCGCGTTCGCATCTAGGCCATAGATGACTGACTTGCGACTGGCTGGCAGCAGCACCGCATCCATGTACTGTAAGTACGGCTCAAGCTCTGCATTGTGTTGGCAGTATGCGGAGACTAGGAAAATAGAGCCAAATTTTCCCATCAAATTCACGCATACGCCAAAGTCGGTGGTAAGTGCGGAGACTGGCATGCAGACGACCTCCTGGTCGTCTACGACAATGGCCGCTTTATTGCTGCGGTCGGAGAAAACTCGCATGCCAGCCGGAAGTCCGGTTATTCTGCCCCCACGATCGACATACGGCTCTTGGAGCAGTGCGAACTTGATCCCGGAGTTCCTAATACGAACTCCGAGATCAATCAAGGCAGCCCTCCCGCGACCACTGTTTGCGTCTATGAACTCAAACATTAATGTCTGGAGTTCATCCTCGCAAGCAAGCGCCCATATATGGGACAAGTTTCGGACAGCATATGGTGGCCAGACGGCATACCCCCTTGAAACTGCAGTTTCTGCAGTTCGTCGGGTTGATGCATTTCGAAGCCCTGTGCCCCATTTGTCCCGCAGTTACGACAAGTGATCTCGGCTATTCTACAGTGTGCCAGTTGGTGGTCGAATCCGACACACCTGTGACACTCGTAAGTCGGCGTTAGTAGCGTCCATTTGAACGAAAACCACTCTACGTAAATTCTTTCATGCTTCTCAAGTATGTCAAGAACCGACTGCTCCATCTCCAAATGGAGATTGCCTCACTAGTCCACGGCTCAGAGGTGATCCTCACCGACTTCTCAAAGTTCAAGCTGGGCATGACCCCCCCAAAAAAGTGGTTCTTGAACAGCCCCTCCATAAATTGCTTCGGCATGATGCTGCTGTCAACATCACGCACCAGCACTTTTTTTTTAGAGCCAGCATTTTGCTTAACGGCCAGCCCGAGTTCAGTAAACTTCGGGTTGGCGACCACTCGGCGAATCTCGCTTGATGATGGAGTGCGAATAATCGCACCACCGCGCTTCAGCTCAAAGAGAGAGAGAGAGAGAGAGAGAGAGAGAGAGAGAGAGAGAGAGAGAGAGAGAGAGAGAGAGGGGGGGGGGGGGGGGGGGGGCCGCCCCTCCCGCACTCTCACACCATTAGCTGGGCACCTCGCAACTCAATTTATGATCTGGAGCTTCCTTCAACGAGGAGCAGCAGATCATCAGCATATGCACTGAAAGTGCAATGCGCTTCAAGGCGGCGAAGCAGGACATCCATCAGTATGTTCCATATAAATGGGCCACTGATGGAGCCCTGCGGGCAACCCTGAGTAACATCGGTGTTCACCTCGCCGAAGCTACTGACGATGCTAGCTCTCCTTTCAGAGAAGAAGCTGCGCCCGATTCCCATTTCCCTGCATCCCAGATCGGATATTCGGCGTAGCGCTGCATTCCATTCGACATGGTCAAATGCTCCCTAGAAATCAATGAATATCCCGAGCACATATATAGCCGGACTGGCTTCGATACTGCTCAAGACATGATTCCAAGCATCTTCTACGCAGCGCCCGGGACAAAAGCCGTATTGAAAACGGCTTTCATCCGTGAGCAAATTCCTCACACGGTTTACCATCACACCCTCGAGCACTTTGCCAAAAACAGGCAAAAGGCAGATGCCCCGATAAGACGCAAGATCGCTCCTGTCCTTATCGTCGTTTTTTAAGAGTGCTGCGAATTTTGGCGATGCAACATTCGATCTCAACAGAGTCGAGATCTGGGGGTACATCACTTGGAACGAACACATCCACTGGTCTCTCCGCAGCTGGAAAGAAGCTGCGGAGCAGGACGTTGGCACAGTCGTGCCAGGTTACGACTGGCACATCGTTCACAAGAAAGGCAACCGAAATCGGTGCGCTTCTTGCGGCCACGGCAGATCTGGTAAACTGAGCCCCAAGGGTCATCTTGGTGCTCGCCGACAAATCTTCTCCAGTCTTCCTCTTTTGCCTTCAACTCATCACCCCGTACTCCTTTCGGATAAACCGGAGATGCGAGGCCAGCGTGTGCACATTGTCACCGTGATTGCGGCGGGCATGCTGGAACTGCCGTCGAGCTCGTCTGAGCTGTCGGCGAGCGTCAGCGAGAGCGACATTAATAATGTTGTGGTCGCTCAAATCCCACTCGCTTACGCTCCAGTCAAACGTGGCCCACGCCAATGCAGAGCCATTGGCAATTGTCACGTCAATATCGGCTCTGGCTCTACGATTATCGAACGTGTAAGTACTACAGCGGACATTGAGCACCTCGGCTCGACTACGGACCCAGTTAGCGAGCAGCTCACCCAGCTGTCGGTTCCGGTAGCCCCTCGATCGCTCGGGGAGTTTACTGAACCACAAGGGGGAAACCGCGTTCGCATCTAGGCCATAGATGACTGGCTTGCGACTGGCTGGCAGCAGCACCGCATCCATGTACTGTAAGTACGGCTCAAGCTCTGCATTGTGTTGGCAGTATGCGGAGACGAGGAAAATAGAGCCAAATTTTCCCATCAAATTCACGCATACGCCAAAGTCGGTGGTAAGTGCGGAGACTGGCATGCAGACGACCTCCTGGTGGTCTACGACAATGGCCGCTTTATTGCGGCGGTCGGGGAAAACTCGCATGCCAGCCGGAAGTCCGGTTATTCTGCCCCCACGATCGACATACGGCTCTTGGAGCAGTGCGAACTTGATCCCGGAGTTCCTAATACGAACTCCGAGATCAATCAAGGCAGCCCTTCCGCGACCACAGTTTGCGTCTATGAACTCAAACATTAATGTCTGGAGTTCATCCTCGCAAGCAAGCGCCCATATATGGGACACGTTTCGGACAGCATACGGTGGCCAGACGGCATACCCTTGAAACTGCAGTTTCTGCAGTTCGTCGGGTTGATGCATTTCGAAGCCCTGTGACCCATTTGTCCGCAGTTACGACAAGTGATCTCGGCCATTCTACAGTGTGCCACTTGGTGGTCGAATCCGACACACCTGTGACACGCGTAAGTCGGCGTTAGTAGCGTCAATTTGAACGAAAACCACTCTACGTACATTCTTTCATGCTTCTCAAGTATGTCAAGAGCCGACTGCTCCATCTCCAAATGGAGATTGCCTCACTAATCCACGGCTCAGAAATGATCCTCACCGACTTCTCAAAGGTCAAGCTGGGCATGACCCCCAAAAAGTGGTTCTTGAAGAGCCCCTCCATAAATTGCTTTGGCATGATGCTGCTGTCAACATCACGCACCAGCACTTTTTTTTTAGAGCCAGCATTTTGCTTAACGGCCAGCCCGAGTTCAGTAAACTTCGGGTTGGCGACCACTCGGCGAATCTCGCTTGATGATGGAGTGATAATAATCGCACCACCGCGCTTCAGCTCACGCACTTCATGCACTCTCACAGAGGGGGGGGGGAAGGGGAGGGAAGGTGATGTAAAGGTTAGAGGAAGAAGAAATGGGAGGGGGAGGAGATGGGGGGGAGAGAGAAAAAGAAGAGAGAGAGAAGTGTAGAGGAAAAATGTAGGAAAAAGAAGTAAAAGAAGGGGAAAAAGGAGAGGAGAGGGGGGGGGGCCCATTAGCTGGGCACCTCGCAACTCAATTTATGATCTGGAGCTTCCCCTCAACGAGGAGCAGCAGATCATCAGCATATGCACTGAAAGTGCAATGCGCTTCAAGGCGGCGAAGCAGGACATCCATCAGTATGTTCCATATAAATGGGCCACTGATGGAGCCCTGCGGGCAACCCCGAGTAACATCGGTGTTCACCTCGCCGAAGCTACTGACGATGCTAGCTCTCCTTTCAGAGAAGAAGCTGCGCCCGATCCCCATTTCCCTGCATCCCAGATCGGATAGTCGACGTAGCGCTGCGTTCCATTCAACATGGTCAAATGCTCCCTTGAAATCAATGAATATCCCGAGCGCATATATAGCCGGACTGGCTTCGATACTGCTCAAGACATGATTCCAAGCATCTTCGAAGCAGCGCCTGGTACGAAAGCCGTATTGAAAACGGCTTTCATCCGTGAGCAAATTCCTCACACGGTTTACCATCACACCCTCGAGCACTTTGCCAAAAACAGGCAAATGGCAGATGCCCCGATAAGACGCAGGATCGCTCCTGTCCTTATCAGCGTTTTCTAAGAGTGCTACAACTCTCAGGCGCTTCCACTCTAGGGAGAAGTACCCTTCTGCAATACAGCGCGAGTAGACCGCTGTCATGTACTCGGGGATGGCGCCAGGCCTCAATGACCATCCACCCAATAATGCCATCTAAGCCAGGCGAGCGTCTGCTGCGAATTTTGGCGATGCAACATTCGATCTCAACAGAGTCGAGATCTGGGGGTACATCTCTTGGAACGAACACATCCACTGGTCTCTCCGCAGCTGGAAAGAAGCTGCGGAGCAGGACGTTGGCACAGTCGTGCCAGGTTACGACTGGCACATCGTTCACAAGAAGGCAACCAAAATCGGTGCGCTTCTTGCGGCCACGGCAGATCTGGTAAACTGAGCCCCAAGGGTCATCTTGGTGCTCGCCGACAAATCTTCTCCAGTCTTCCTCTTTTGCCTTCAACACATCACCCCGTACTCCTTTCGGATAAACCGGAGATGCGAGGCCAGCGTGTGCACATTGTCACCGTGATTGCGGCGGGCATGCTGGAACTGCCGTCGAGCTCGTCTGAGCTGTCAGCGAGAGCGACATTAATAATGTTGTGGTCGCTCAAATCCCACTCGCTTACGCTCCAGTCAAACGTGGCCCACGCCAATGCAGAGTCATTGGCAATTGTCACGTCAATATCGGCTCTGGCTCTACGATTATCGAACGTGTAAGTACTACAGCGGACATTGAGCACCTCGGCTCGACTGCCACGGACCCAGTTAGCGAGCAGCTCACCCAGCTGGCGGTTCCGGTAGCCCCTCGATCGCTCGGGGAGTTTACTGAACCACAGGGGGGAAACCGCGTTCGCATCTAGGCCATAGATGACTGACTTGCGACTGGCTGGCAGCAGCACCGCATCCATGTACTGTAAGTACGGCTCAAGCTCTGCATTGTGTTGGCAGTATGCGGAGACTAGGAAAATAGAGCCAAATTTTCCCATCAAATTCACGCATACGCCAAAGTCGGTGGTAAGTGCGGAGACTGGCATGCAGACGACCTCCTGGTCGTCTACGACAATGGCCGCTTTATTGCTGCGGTCGGAGAAAACTCGCATGCCAGCCGGAAGTCCGGTTATTCTGCCCCCACGATCGACATACGGCTCTTGGAGCAGTGCGAACTTGATCCCGGAGTTCCTAATACGAACTCCGAGATCAATCAAGGCAGCCCTCCCGCGACCACAGTTTGCGTCTATGAACTCAAACATTAATGTTTGGAGTTCATCCTCGCAAGCAAGCGCCCATATATGGGACAAGTTTCGGACAGCATATGGTGGCCAGACGGCATACCCTTGAAACTGCAGTTTCTGCAGTTCGTCGGGTTGATGCATTTCGAAGCCCTGTGCCCCATTTGTCCGCAGTTACGACAAGTGATCTCGGCTATTCAGTGTGCCAGTTGGTGGTCGAATCCGACACACCTGTGACACTCGTAAGTCGGCGTTAGTAGCGTCCATTTGAACGAAAACCACTCTACGTAAATTCTTTCATGCTTCTCAAGTATGTCAAGAACCGACTGCTCCATCTCCAAATGGAGATTGCCTCACTAGTCCACGGCTCAGAGGTGATCCTCACCGACTTCTCAAAGTTCAAGCTGGGCATGACCCCCAAAAAGTGGTTCTTGAAGAGCCCCTCCATAAATTGCTTCGGCATGATGCTGCTGTCAACATCACGCACCAGCACTTTTTTTAGAGCCAGCATTTTGCTTAACGGCCAGCCCGAGTTCAGTAAACTTCGGGTTGGCGACCACTCGGCGAATCTCGCTTGATGATGGAGTGCGAATAATCGCACCACCGCGCTTCAGCTCACGCACTTCATGCACTCTCACACCATTAGCTGGGCACCTCGCAACTCAATTTATGATCTGGAGCTTCCCTCAACGAGGAGCAGCAGATCATCAGCATATGCACTGAAAGTGCAATGCGCTTCAAGGCGGCGAAGCAGGACATCCATCAGTATGTTCCATATAAATGGGCCACTGATGGAGCCCTGCGGGCAACCCCCGAGTAACATCGGTGTTCACCTCGCCGAAGCTACTGACGATGCTAGCTCTCCTTTCAGAGAAGAAGCTGCGCCCGATCCCCATTTCCCTGCATCCCAGATCGGATATTCGGCGTAGCGCTGCGTTCCATTCGACATGGTCAAATGCTCCCTAGAAATCAATGAATATCCCGAGCACATATATAGCCGGACTGGCTTCGATACTGCTCAAGACATGATTCCAAGCATCTTCTACGCAGCGCCCGGGACAAAAGCCGTATTGAAAACGGCTTTCATCCGTGGGCAAATTCCTCACACGGTTTACCATCACACCCTCGAGCACTTTGCCAAAAACAGGCAAAAGGCAGATGCCCCGATAAGACGCAAGATCGCTCCTGTCCTTATCGTCGTTTTTTAAGAGTGCTGCGAATTTTGGCGATGCAACATTCGATCTCAACAGAGTCGAGATCTGGGGGTACATCACTTGGAACGAACACATCCACTGGTCTCTCCGCAGCTGGAAAGAAGCTGCGGAGCAGGACGTTGGCACAGTCGTGCCAGGTTACGACTAGCACATCGTTCACAAGAAGGCAACCGAAATCGGTGCGCTTCTTGCGGCCACGGCAGATCTGGTAAACTGAGCCCCAAGGGTCATCTTGGTGCTCGCCGACAAATCTTCTCCAGTCTTCCTCTTTTGCCTTCAACACATCACCCCTTACTCCTTTCGGATAAACCGGAGATGCGAGGCCAGCGTGTGCACATTGTCACCGTGATTGCGGCGGGCATGCTGGAACTGCCGTCGAGCTCGTCTGAGCTGTCAGCGAGAGCGACATTAATAATGTTGTGGTCGCTCAAATCCCACTCGCTTACGCTCCAGTCAAACGTGGCCCACGCCAATGCAGAGTCATTGGCAATTGTCACGTCAATATCGGCTCTGGCTCTACGATTATCGAACGTGTAAGTACTACAGCGGACATTGAGCACCTCGGCTCGACTGCCACGGACCCAGTTAGCGAGCAGCTCACCCAGCTGGCAGTTCCGGTAGCCCCTCGATCGCTCGGGGAGTTTACTGAACCACAGGGGGGGGAAACCGCGTTCGCATCTAGGCCATAGATGACTGACTTGCGACTGGCTGGCAGCAGCTCCGCATCCATGTACTGTAAGTACGGCTCAAGCTCTGCATTGTGTTGGCAGTATGCGGAGACTAGAAAAATAGAGCCAAATTCCCTTCCCATCAAATTCACGCATACGCCAAAGTCGGTGGTAAGTGCGGAGACTGGCATGCAGACGACCTCCTGGTCGTCTACGACAATGGCCGCTTTATTGCTGCGGTCGGAGAAAACTCGCATGCCAGCCGGAAGTCCGGTTATTCTGCCCCCACGATCGACATACGGCTCTTGGAGCAGTGCGAACTTGATCCCGGAGTTCCTAATACGAACTCCGAGATCAATCAAGGCAGCCCTCCCGCGACCACAGTTTGCGTCTATGAACTCAAACATTAATGTCTGGAGTTCATCCTCGCAAGCAAGCGCCCATATATGGGACAAGTTTCGGACAGCATATGGTGGCCAGACGGCATACCCTTGAAACTGCAGTTTCTGCAGTTCATCGGGTTGATGCATTTCGAAGCCCTGTGCCCCATTTGTCCGCAGTTACGACAAGTGATCTCGGCTATTCTACAGTGTGCCAGTTGGTGGTCGAATCCGACACACCTGTGACACTCGTAAGTCGGCGTTAGTAGCGTCCATTTGAACGAAAACCACTCTACGTAAATTCTTTCATGCTTCTCAAGTATGTCAAGAACCGACTGCTCCATCTCCAAATGGAGATTGCCTCACTAGTCCACGGCTCAGATGTGATCCTCACCGACTTCTCAAAGTTCAAGCTGGGCATGACCCCCAAAAAGTGGTTCTTAGCGAGCCCCTCCATAAATTGCTTCGGCATGATGCTGCTGTCAACATCACGCACCAGCACTCCTTTTTAGAGCCAGCATTTTGCTTAACGGCCAGCCCGAGTTCAGTAAACTTCGGGTTGGCGACCACTCGGCGAATCTCGCTTGATGATGGAGTGCGAATAATCGCACCACCGCGCTTCAGCTCACGCACTTCATGCACTCTCACACCATTAGCTGGGCACCTCGCAACTCAATTTATGATCTGGAGCTTCCCTCAACGAGGAGCAGCAGATCATCAGCATATGCACTGAAAGTGCAATGCGCTTCAAGGCGGCGAAGCAGGACATCCATCAGTATGTTCCATATAAATGGGCCACTGATGGAGCCCTGCAGGCTGGCTTGGGTAACATCGGTGTTCACCTCGCCGAAGCTACTGACGATGCTAGCTCTCCTTTCAGAGAAGAAGCTGCGCCCGATCCCCATTTTCCCTGCATCCCAGATCGGATATTCGGCGTAGCGCTGCGTTCCATTCGACATGGTCAAATGCTCCCTAGAAATCAATGAATATCCCGAGCACATATATAGCCGGACTGGCTTCGATACTGCTCAAGACATGATTCAAAGCATCTTCTACGCAGCGCCCGGGACAAAAGCCGTATTGAAAACGGCTTTCATCCGTGAGTTAATTCCTCTTGCGGTTTACCATCACACCCTCGAGCACTTTGCCAAAAACAGGCAAAAGGCAGATGCCCCGATAAGACGCAAGATCGCTCCTGTCCTTATCGTCGTTTTTTAAGAGTGCTGCGAATTTTGGCGATGCAACATTCGATCTCAACAGAGTCGAGATCTGGGGGTACATCACTTGGAACGAACACATCCACTGGTCTTCCCGCAGCTGGAAAGAAGCTGCGGAGCAGGACTATGGCACAGTCGTGCCAGGTTACGACTGGCACATCGTTCACAAGAAGGCAACCGAAATCGGTGCGCTTCTTGCGGCCACGGCAGATCTGGTAAACTGAGCCCAAAGGGTCATCTTGGTGCTCGCCGACAAATCTTCTCCAGTCTTCCTCTTTTGCCTTCAACTCATCACCCCCGTACTCCTTTCGGATAAACCGGAGATGCGAGGCCAGCGTGTGCACATTGTCACCGTGATTGCGGCGGGCATGCTGGAACTGCCGTCGAGCTCGTCTGAGCTGTCGGCGAGCGTCAGCGAGAGCGACATTAATAATGTTGTGGTCGCTCAAATCCCACTCGCTTACGCTTCAGTCAAACGTGGCCCACGCCAATGCAGAGTCATTGGCAATTGTCACGTCAATATCGGCTCTGGCTCTACGATTATCGAACGTGTAAGTACTACAGCGGACATTGAGCCAGTTAGCGAGCAGCTCACCCAGCTGTCGGTTCCGGTAGCCCCTCGATCGCTCGGGGAGTTTACTGAACCACAAGGGGGAAACCGCGTTCGCATCTAGGCCATGGGAGGCCGGCCCAACTTACGATACAATAACATGGCAATTGCACCGCATCCGTGTCACTGTAGAAAGTACGGCTCAAGCTCTCTCATTGTGTTGTAAGTATGCGGAGACGAGGAAAATAGAGCCAAATTTTCCCATCAAATTCACGCATACGCCAAAGTCGGTGGTAAGTGCGGAGACTGGCATGCAGACGACCTCCTGGTCGTCTACGACAATGGCCGCTTTATTGCGGCGGTCGAAGAAAACTCGCATGCCAGCCGGAAGTCCGGTTATTCTGCCTTTTCGATCGACATACGGCTCTTGGAGCAGTGCGAACTTGATCCCGGAGTTCCTAATGAAGAACTCCGAGATCAATCAAGGCAGCCCTCCCGCGACCACAGTTTGCGTGTATGAACTCAAACATTAATGTCTGGAGTTCATCCTCGCAAGCAAGCACTTATATATGGGACACGTTTCGGACAGCATATGGTGGCCAGACGGCATACCCTTGAAACTGCAGTTTCTGCAGTTCGTCGGGTTGATACATTTCGAAGCCCTGTGACCCATTTGTCCGCAGTTACGACAAGTGATCTCGGCCATTCTACAGTGTGCCACTTGGTGGTCGAATCCGACACACCTGTGACACGCGTAAGTCGGCGTTAGTAGCGTCCATTTTGAACGAAAACCACTCTACGTAAATTCTTTCATGCTCCTCAAGTATGTCAAGAGCCGACTGCTCCATCTCCAAATGGAGATTGATCGTGGGCGCTGCCTCACTAGTCCACGGCTCAGAGGTGATCCTCACCGACTTCTCAAAGGTCAAGCTGGGCATGATCCCCAAAAAGTGGTTCTTGAAGAGCCCCTCCATAAATTGCTTCGGCATGATGCTGCTGTCAACATCACGCACCAGCACTTCTTTTTAGAGCCAGCATTTTGCTTAACGGCCAACCCGAGTTCAGTAAACTTCGGGTTGGCGACCACTCGGCGAATCTCGCTTGATGATGGAGTGCGAATAATCGCACCACCGCGCTTCGGCTCACGCA
>JAWNPI010000024.1:0-14683 GCA_035047625.1 Drosophila mettleri
CTATCATATACATATCTGATATATATGAATGATCATATATTTGAAAAAGCAGTTTGAAATTGGAAATATTTGGGTTTTCAGATTAAATACAAATATATTGAATCGTTTAAATATATCAATTTGTAAAGACTATTCAAATTGAATCATACATTTGAAAAAGCAGTTTGTGACGAAAACTAATTTCGACGAAGCGATTTTATTGGAGGTTAATAAATAAATATATGATATCATATACTTATTTTATTAATATGTATTATATATCATAATGTAATATACTAATTCATATATACATGAAGAGCATTCTACTATATATATGATCAATCATTTATACATATTTCGATAACATAACGACTTCAGTAATTAACAGAAATGTACATACATAAACGTTCAAATTTTGAAATATATGTATAAATCAATACAAAAATTTGCTCGTTTTTGTTCAACGAAAGCGGAGTATTTAACGAAAAATATTTTGGTTAACAGATTAAATATAAGTAAATTGAATCGTTTAATATATTAATTTGTAAAACTATTCAAATTGAATCATATATTTGAAAAGGCAGTTTGTGACGAAAACTAATTTTGACGAAAACTATATATTAATTTTAAAACAATTAAATTAGATCGTATTACATTTATATTAATTTGTAAAACAATTTAAATTGGCTCATATATTTAAAAAAATGCAGTTTTGTGAAGAAAACTAATTTGGTTGGCAGGTCAAATATAAATATATGATATCATATACATATCTGATATATATGAATGATCATATATTTGAAAAAAACAGTTTGAAATTGGAAATATTTTGGTTGTCAGATTAAATACAAATATATTGAATCGTTTAAATATATTAATTTGTAAAACTATTCAAATTGAGTCATATATTTAAAAAAGTAGTTTGTGACGAAAACTAATTTCGACGAAAACTGATTTTATTGGAGGTTAATAAATAAATATATGATTCATATACTTATTTTATTAATATGTATGATATATCATAATGTAATATACTAATTCATATATACATGAAGAGCATTCTACTATATATATGACAGATCAATCATTTATACCATTCCGATAACATAACGACTCAGTAATTAACAGAAATGTACATACATATACGTTCAAATTTAAATATATATATAAATCAATACAAATTTGCTCGTTTTGTTCAACAAGCAGTATTTAACGAAAAATATTTTGGTTGGCAGATAAATATAAGTAAATGGAATCGTTTACATAATTATTAATTTTAAAACAATTAAATTAGATCGATTACATTTATATTAATTTGTAAAACAATTTAAATTGGCTCATATATTTGAAAAATGATTTTGTGACGAAAACTAATTTGGTTGGCAGGTCAAATATAAATATATGCTATCATATACATATCTGATATATATGAATGATCATATATTTGAAAAAAACAGTTTGAAATTGGAAATATTTTGGTTGTCAGATTAAATACAAATATATTGAATCGTTTAAATATATTAATTTGTAAAACTATTCAAATTGAATCATATATTTGAAAAAGCAGTTTGTGACGAAAACTAATTTCGACGAAAACTAATTTTATTGGAGGTTAATAAATAAATATATGATTCATATACTTATTTTATTATATGTATGATATATCATAATGTATATACTAATTCATATATACATGAAGAGCATTCTACTTTTTGACAGATCTCGTTTACATAATTATTAATTTTAAAACAATTAAATTAGATCGTTTACATTTATATTAATTTGTAAAACAATTTAAATTGGCTCATATATTTGAAAAATGATTTTGTGACGAAAACTAATTTGGTTGGCAGGTCAAATATAAATATATGCTATCATATACATATCTGATATATATGAATGATCATATATTTGAAAAAACAGTTTGAAATTGGAAATATTTTGGTTGTCAGATTAAATACAAATATATTGAATCGTTTAAATATATTAATTTGTAAAACTATTCAAATTGAGTCATATATTTAAAAAAGCAGTTTGTGACGAAAACTAATTTCGACGAAAACTAATTTTATTGGAGGTTAATAAATAAATATATGATTCATATACTTATTTTATTAATATGTATGATATATCATAATGTAATATACTAATTCATATATACATGAAGAGCATTCTACTATATATATGACAGATCAATCATTTATACCATTCCGATAACATAACGACTCACTAATTAACAGAAATGTACATACATATACGTTCAAATTTAAATATATATATAAATCAATACAAATTTGCTCGTTTTGTTCAACAAGCAGTATTTAACGAAAAATATTTTGGTTGGCAGATAAATATAAGTAAATGGAATCGTTTACATAATTATTAATTTTAAAACAATTAAATTAGATCGATTACATTTATATTAATTTGTAAAACAATTTAAATTGGCTCATATATTTGAAAAATGATTTTGTGACGAAAACTAATTTGGTTGGCAGGTCAAATATAAATATATGCTATCATATACATATCTGATATATATGAATGATCATATATTTGAAAAAACAGTTTGAAATTGGAAATATTTTGGTTGTCAGATTAAATACAAATATATTGAATCGTTTAAATATATTAATTTGTAAAACTATTCAAATTGAGTCATATATTTAAAAAAACAGTTTGTGACGAAAACTAATTTCGACGAAAACTATATATTAATTTTAAAACAATTAAATTAGATCGTTTACATTTATATTAATTTGTAAAACAATTTAAATTGGCTCATATATTTAAAAAAACAGTTTGTGAAGAAAACTAATATGGTTGGCAGGTAAAATATAAATATATGCTATCATATACATATCTGATATATATGAATGATCATATATTTGAAAAAGCAGTTTGAAATTGGAAATATTTGGGTTGTCAGATTAAATACAAATATATTGAATCGTTTAAATATATTAATTTGTAAAACTATTCAAATTGAATCATACATTTGAAAAAGCAGTTTGTGACGAAAACTAATTTCGACGAAAACTGATTTTATTGGAGGTTAATAAATAAATATATGATATCATATACTTATTTTATTAATATGTATGATATATCATAATGTAATATACTAATTCATATATACATGAAGAGCATTCTACTATATATATGACAGATCAATCATTTATACCATTCCGATAACATAACGACTCACTAATTAACAGAAATGTACATACATATACGTTCAAATTTAAATATATATATAAATCAATACAAATTTGCTCGTTTTGTTCAACAAGCAGTATTTAACGAAAAATATTTTGGTTGGCAGATAAATATAAGTAAATGGAATCGTTTACATAATTATTAATTTTAAAACAATTAAATTAGATCGATTACATTTATATTAATTTGTAAAACAATTTAAATTGGCTCATATATTTGAAAAATGATTTTGTGACGAAAACTAATTTGGTTGGCAGGTCAAATATAAATATATGCTATCATATAATATCTGATATATATGAATGATCATATATTTGAAAAAACAGTTTGAAATTGGAAATATTTTGGTTGTCAGATTAAATACAAATATATTGAATCGTTTAAATATATTAATTTGTAAAACTATTCAAATTGAGTCATAATTTGAAAAAGCAGTTTGTGACGAAAACTAATTTCGACGAAAATATTTTATTGGAGGTTAATAAATAAATATATGATTATATACTTATTTATTAATATGTATGATATATATAATGTAATATATAATTCATATATACATGAAGAGCATTCTATATATATATGACAGATATGTTTAATAATTATTAATTTTAAAAAATTAAATTAGATCGATTACATTTATATTAATTTGTAAAACAATTTAAATTGGCCATATATTTGAAAAATGATTTTGTGACGAAAACTCATTTGGTTGGCAGGTCAAATATAAATATATGCTATATATACATATCTGATATATATGAATGATCATATATTTGAAAAAACAGTTTGAAATTGGAAATATTTTGGTTGTCAGATTAAATACAAATATATTGATTCGTTTAAATATATTAATTTGTAAAACTATTTAAATTGAGTCATATATTTAAAAAGGCAGTTTGTGACGAAAACTAATTTTGACGAAAACTATATATTAATTTTAAAACAATTAAATTAGATCGTTTACATTTATATTAATTTGTAAAACAATTTAAATTGGCTCATATATTTAAAAAAACAGTTTGTGAAGAAAACTAATAGGTTGGCAGGTAAAATATAAATATATCATCATATACATATCTGATATATATGAATGATCATATATTTGAAAAAGCAGTTTGAAATTGGAAATATTTGGGTTTTCAGATTAAATACAAATATATTGAATCGTTTAAATATATCAATTTGTAAAACTATTCAAATTGAATCATACATTTGAAAAAGCAGTTTGTGACGAAAACTAATTTCGACGAAAACTGATTTTATTGGAGGTTAATAAATAAATATATGATATCATATACTTATTTTATTAATATGTATGATATATCATAATGTAATATACTAATTCATATATACATGAAGAGCATTCTACTATATATATGACAGATCAATATTTATAATATTCCGATAACATAACGACTCAGTAATTAACAGAAATTACATACATATACGTTCAAATTTAATATATATATAAATCAATACAATTTGCTCGTTTTGTTCAACAAGCAGTATTTAACGAAAAATATTTGGTTGGCAGATAAATATAAGTAAATGGAATCGTTTACATAATTATTAATTTTAAAACAATTAAATTAGATCGATTACATTTATATTAATTTGTAAAACAATTTAAATTGGCTCATATATTTGAAAAATGATTTTGTGACGAAAACTCATGGTTGGCAGTCTATATATCATATATATTTGATATTATATGTTTTGAAACATTTGAATTGGAATATTTTGGTTTCAGATTAAATACAATTATTGATCGTTTAAATTTTATTTTAAAACTTTCAAATTGAGTCATTATTTAAAAAGCAGTTTGTGACGAAAACTAATTTCGACGAAAACTAATTTTATTGGAGGTTAATAAATAAATTATGATTCTATACTTATTTTATTAATATGTATGATTTCTAATGTAATTCTAATTCATTTCATGAAGAGCATTCTACTATTTTGACAGATCATCGTTTACATAATTATTAATTTTAAAACAATTAAATTAGATCGATTACATTTATATTAATTTGTAAAACAATTTAAATTGGCTCATATATTTGAAAAATGATTTTGTGACGAAAACTAATTTGGTTGGCAGGTCAAATATAAATATATGCTATCATATACATATCTGATATATATGAATGATCATATATTTGAAAAAACAGTTTGAAATTGGAAATATTTTGGTTGTCAGATTAAATACAAATATATTGAATCGTTTAAATATATTAATTTGTAAAACTATTCAAATTGAGTCATATATTTAAAAAAGCAGTTTGTGACGAAAACTAATTTTGACGAAAACTATATATTAATTTTAAAACAATTAAATTAGATCGTTTACATTTATATTAATTTGTAAAACAATTTAAATTGGCTCATATATTTAAAAAAAACAGTTTGTGAAGAAAACTAATATGGTTGGCAGGTAAAATATAAATATATGCTATCATATACATATCTGATATATATGAATGATCATATATTTGAAAAAGCAGTTTGAAATTGGAAATATTTGGGTTTTCAGATTAAATACAAATATATTGAATCGTTTAAATATATTAATTTGTAAAACTATTCAAATTGAATCATACATTTGAAAAAGCAGTTTGTGACGAAAACTAATTTCGACGAAAACTGATTTTATTGGAGGTTAATAAATAAATATATGATATCATATACTTATTTTATTAATATGTATGATATATCATAATGTAATATACTAATTCATATATACATGAAGAGCATTCTACTATATATATGACAGATCATCGTTTACATAATTATTAATTTTAAAACAATTAAATTAGATCGATTACATTTATATTAATTTGTAAAACAATTTAAATTGGCTCATATATTTGAAAAATGATTTTGTGACGAAAACTAATTTGGTTGGCAGGTCAAATATAAATATATGCTATCATATACATATCTGATATATATGAATGATCATATATTTGAAAAAACAGTTTGAAATTGGAAATATTTTGGTTGTCAGATTAAATACAAATATATTGATTCGTTTAAATATATTAATTTGTAAAACTATTTAAATTGAGTCATATATTTAAAAAAGCAGTTTGTGACGAAAACTAATTTTGACGAAAACTATATATTAATTTTAAAACAATTAAATTAGATCGTTTAATTTATATTAATTTGTAAAACAATTTAAATTGGCTATAATTTAAAAAACAGTTTGTGAAGAAAACTAATATGGTTGGCAGGTAAAATATAAATATTCTATATATATATTGATATATATGAATGATCATATATTTGAAAAAGCAGTTTGAAATTGGAAATATTTGGGTTTTCAGATTAAATACAAATATATTGAATCGTTTAAATATATCAATTTGTAAAACTATTCAAATTGAATCATACATTTGAAAAAGCAGTTTGTGACGAAAACTAATTTCGACGAAAACTGATTTTATTGGAGGTTAATAAATAAATATATGATATCATATACTTATTTTATTAATATGTATGATATATCATAATGTAATATACTAATTCATATATACATGAAGAGCATTCTACTATATATATGAGAGATCAATCATTTATAATATTCCGATAACATAACGACTCAGTAATTAACAGAAATGTACATACATATACGTTCAAATTTAAATATATATATAAATCAATACAAATTTGCTCGTTTTGTTCAACAAGCAGTATTTAACGAAAAATATTTTGGTTGGCAGATAAATATAAGTAAATGGAATCGTTTACATAATTATTAATTTTAAAACAATTAAATTAGATCGATTACATTTATATTAATTTGTAAAACAATTTAAATTGGCTCATATATTTGAAAAATGATTTTGTGACGAAAACTAATTTGGTTGGCAGGTCAAATATAAATATATGCTATCATATACATATCTGATATATATGAATGATCATATATTTGAAAAAAACAGTTTGAAATTGGAAATATTTTGGTTGTCAGATTAAATACAAATATATTGAATCGTTTAAATATATTAATTTGTAAAACTATTCAAATTGAGTCATATATTTAAAAAAGCAGTTTGTGACGAAAACTAATTTCGACGAAAACTAATTTTATTGGAGGTTAATAAATAAATATATGATTCATATACTTATTTTATTAATATGTATGATATATCATAATGTAATATACTAATTCATATATACATGAAGAGCATTCTACTATATATATGACAGATCATCGTTTACATAATTATTAATTTTAAAACAATTAAATTAGATCGATTACATTTATATTAATTTGTAAAACAATTTAAATTGGCTCATATATTTGAAAAAGATTGTGACGAAAACTAATTTGGTTGGCAGGTCAAATATAAATATATGCTATCATATACATATCTGATATATATGAATGATCATATATTTGAAAAAACAGTTTGAAATTGGAAATATTTTGGTTGTCAGATTAAATACAAATATATTGATTCGTTTAAATATATTAATTTGTAAAACTATTCAAATTGAGTCATATATTTAAAAAAGCAGTTTGTGACGAAAACTAATTTTGACGAAAACTATATATTAATTTTAAAACAATTAAATTAGATCGTTTACATTTATATTAATTTGTAAAACAATTTAAATTGGCTCATATATTTAAAAAAAACAGTTTGTGAAGAAAACTAATATGGTTGGCAGGTAAAATATAAATATATGCTATCATATACATATCTGATATATATGAATGATCATATATTTGAAAAAGCAGTTTGAAATTGGAAATATTTGGGTTTTCAGATTAAATACAAATATATTGAATCGTTTAAATATATTAATTTGTAAAACTATTCAAATTGAATCATACATTTGAAAAAGCAGTTTGTGACGAAAACTAATTTCGACGAAAACTGATTTTATTGGAGGTTAATAAATAAATATATGATATCATATACTTATTTTATTAATATGTATGATATATCATAATGTAATATACTAATTCATATATACATGAAGAGCATTCTACTATATATATGAGAGATCAATCATTTATAATATTCCGATAACATAACGACTCAGTAATTAACAGAAATGTACATACATATACGTTCAAATTTAAATATATATATAAATCAATACAAATTTGCTCGTTTTGTTCAACAAGCAGTATTTAACGAAAAATATTTTGGTTGGCAGATAAATATAAGTAAATGGAATCGTTTACATAATTATTAATTTTAAAACAATTAAATTAGATCGATTACATTTATATTAATTTGTAAAACAATTTAAATTGGCTCATATATTTGAAAAATGATTTTGTGACGAAAACTAATTTGGTTGGCAGGTCAAATATAAATATATGCTATCATATACATATCTGATATATATGAATGATCATATATTTGAAAAAACAGTTTGAAATTGGAAATATTTTGGTTGTCAGATTAAATACAAATATATTGAATCGTTTAAATATATTAATTTGTAAAACTATTCAAATTGAGTCATATATTTAAAAAAGCAGTTTGTGACGAAAACTAATTTTGACGAAAACTATATATTAATTTTAAAACAATTAAATTAGATCGTTTACATTTATATTAATTTGTAAAACAATTTAAATTGGCTCATATATTTAAAAAAACAGTTTGTGAAGAAAACTAATATGGTTGGCAGGTAAAATATAAATATATGCTATCATATACATATTGATATATATGAATATCATATATTTGAAAAAGCAGTTTGAAATTGGAAATATTTGGGTTGTCAGATTAAATACAAATATATTGAATCGTTTAAATATATTAATTTGTAAAACTATTCAAATTGAATCATATATTTGAAAAAGCAGTTTGTGACGAAAACTAATTTCGACGAAAACTGATTTTATTGGAGGTTAATAAATAAATATATGATATCATATACTTATTTTATTAATATGTATAGATATATCATAATGTAATATACTAATTCATATATACATGAAGAGCATTCTACTATATATATGACAGATCAATCATTTATAATATTCCGATAACATAACGACTCATAATTAACAGAAATGTACATACATATACGTTCAAATTTAAATATATATATAAATCAATACAAATTTGCTCGTTTTGTTCAACAAGCAGTATTTAACGAAAAATATTTTGGTTGGCAGATAAATATAAGTAAATGGAATCGTTTACATAATTATTAATTTTAAAACAATTAAATTAGATCGATTACATTTATATTAATTTGTAAAACAATTTAAATTGGCTCATATATTTGAAAAATGATTTTGTGACGAAAACTAATTTGGTTGGCAGGTCAAATATAAATATATGCTATCATATACATATCTGATATATATGAATGATCATATATTTGAAAAAACAGTTTGAAATTGGAAATATTTTGGTTGTCAGATTAAATACAAATATATTGAATCGTTTAAATATATTAATTTGTAAAACTATTCAAATTGAGTCATATATTTAAAAAAGCAGTTTGTGACGAAAACTAATTTTGACGAAAACTATATATTAATTTTAAAAAATTAAATTAGATCGTTTAATTTATATTAATTTGTAAAACAATTTAAATTGGCTCATATATTTAAAAAAACAGTTTGTGACGAAAACTAATATGGTTGGCAGGTAAATATAAATATATCTATCATATACTATCTGATATATATGAATGATCATATTTTGAAAAGCAGTTTGAAATTGGAATATTTGGGTTGTCAGATTAAATACAAATATATTAATCGTTTAAATATTTAATTTGTAAAATATTCAAATTGATCTAATTGAAAAAGCAGTTTGTGACGAAAACTAATTTCGACGAAAACTAATTTTATTGGAGGTTAATAAATAAATATATGATATCATATACTTATTTTATTAATATGTATGATATATCATAATGTAATATACTAATTCATATATACATGAAGAGCATTCTACTATATATATGACAGATCAATCATTTATACATTCCGATAACATAACGATATAATTAACAGAAATTAATAATAGTTAATTTAAATATATATATAAATCAATACAATTTGCTCGTTTTGTTCAACAAGCAGTATTTAACGAAAAATATTTTGGTTGGCAGATAAATATAAGTAAATGGAATCGTTTACATAATTATTAATTTTAAAACAATTAAATTAGATCGATTACATTTATATTAATTTGTAAAACAATTTAAATTGGCTCATATATTTGAAAAATGATTTTGTGACGAAAACTAATTTGGTTGGCAGGTCAAATATAAATATATGCTATCATATACATATCTGATATATATGAATGATCATATATTTGAAAAAACAGTTTGAAATTGGAAATATTTTGGTTGTCAGATTAAATACAAATATATTGAATCGTTTAAATATATTAATTTGTAAAACTATTCAAATTGAGTCATATATTTGAAAAAGCAGTTTGTGACGAAAACTAATTTCGACGAAAACTAATTTTATTGGAGGTTAATAAATAAATATATGATTCATATACTTATTTTATTAATATGTATGATATATCATAATGTAATATACTAATTCATATATACATGAAGAGCATTCTACTATATATATGACAGATCAATATTTATACATTCCGATACATACGACTCATATTACAGATGTACTACTATACTTCAATTTAAATTATATATAATCATCAATTCTCGTTTTGTTCACAAGCGTTTAGAAATATTGGGGCAGATAATATAAGTATGGAATCGTTTACATAATTATTAATTTTAAAACAATTAAATTAGATCGTTTACATTTATATTAATTTGTAAAACAATTTAAATTGGCTCATATATTTGAAAAACAGATTTTGTGACGAAAACTAATTTGGTTGGCAGGTCAAATATAAATATATGCTATCATATACATATCTGATATATATGAATGATCATATATTTGAAAAAACAGTTTGAAATTGGAAATATTTTGGTTGTCAGATTAAATACAAATATATTGAATCGTTTAAATATATTAATTTGTAAAACTATTCAAATTGAGTCATATATTTAAAAAAGCAGTTTGTGACGAAAACTAATTTCGACGAAAACTAATTTTATTGGAGGTTAATAAATAAATATATGATTCATATACTTATTTTATTAATATGTATGATATATCATAATGTAATATACTAATTCATATATACATGAAGAGCATTCTACTATATATATGACAGATCAATCATTTATACTATTCCGATAACATAACGACTCAGTAATTAACAGAAATGTACATACATATACGTTCAAATTTAAATATATATATAAATCAATACAAATTTGCTCGTTTTGTTCAACAAGCAGTATTTAACGAAAAATATTTTGGTTGGCAGATAAATATAAGTAAATGGAATCGTTTACATAATTATTAATTTTAAAACAATTAAATTAGATCGATTACATTTATATTAATTTGTAAAACAATTTAAATTGGCTCATATATTTGAAAAATGATTTTGTGACGAAAACTAATTTGGTTGGCAGGTCAAATATAAATATATGCTATCATATACATATCTGATATATATGAATGATCATATATTTGAAAAAACAGTTTGAAATTGGAAATATTTTGGTTGTCAGATTAAATACAAATATATTGAATCGTTTAAATATATTAATTTGTAAAACTATTCAAATTGAGTCATATATTTAAAAAAGCAGTTTGTGACGAAAACTAATTTCGACGAAAACTATATATTAATTTTAAAACAATTAAATTAGATCGTTTACATTTATATTAATTTGTAAAACAATTTAAATTGGCTCATATATTTAAAAAAACAGTTTGTGAAGAAAACTAATATGGTTGGCAGGTAAAATATAAATATATGCTATCATATACATATCTGATATATATGAATGATCATATATTTGAAAAAGCAGTTTGAAATTGGAAATATTTGGGTTGTCAGATTAAATACAAATATATTGAATCGTTTAAATATATTAATTTGTAAAACTATTCAAATTGAATCATATATTTGAAAAAGCAGTTTGTGACGAAAACTAATTTCGACGAAAACTGATTTTATTGGAGGTTAATAAATAAATATATGATATCATATACTTATTTTATTAATATGTATGATATATCATAATGTAATATACTAATTCATATATACATGAAGAGCATTCTACTATATATATGACAGATCAATCATTTATACTATTCCGATAACATAACGACTCACTAATTAACAGAAATGTACATACATATACGTTCAAATTTAAATATATATATAAATCAATACAAATTTGCTCGTTTTGTTCAACAAGCAGTATTTAACGAAAAATATTTTGGTTGGCAGATAAATATAAGTAAATGGAATCGTTTACATAATTATTAATTTTAAAACAATTAAATTAGATCGATTACATTTATATTAATTTGTAAAACAATTTAAATTGGCTCATATATTTGAAAAATGATTTTGTGACGAAAACTAATTTGGTTGGCAGGTCAAATATAAATATATGCTATCATATACATATCTGATATATATGAATGATCATATATTTGAAAAAACAGTTTGAAATTGGAAATATTTTGGTTGTCAGATTAAATACAAATATATTGAATCGTTTATATATATTAATTTGTAAAACTATTCAAATTGAATCATATATTTGAAAAAGCAGTTTGTGACGAAAACAATTAAATTAGATCGTTTACATTTATATTAATTTGTAAAACAATTTAAATTGGCTCATATATTTAAAAAATGATTTTGTGACGAAAACTAATATGGTTGGCAGGTAAAATATAAATATATGCTATCATATACATATCTGATATATATGAATGATCATATATTTGAAAAAACAGTTTGAAATTGGAAATATTTTGGTTGTCAGATTAAATACAAATATATTGAATCGTTTAAATATATTAATTTGTAAAACTATTCAAATTGAGTCATATATTTAAAAAAGCAGTTTGTGACGAAAACTAATTTCGACGAAAACTAATTTTATTGGAGGTTAATAAATAAATATATGATTCATATACTTATTTTATTAATATGTATGATATATCATAATGTAATATACTAATTCATATATACATGAAGAGCATTCTACTATATATATGACAGATCAATCATTTATACCATTCCGATAACATAACGACTCACTAATTAACAGAAATGTACATACATATACGTTCAAATTTAAATATATATATAAATCAATACAAATTTGCTCGTTTTGTTCAACAAGCAGTATTTAACGAAAAATATTTTGGTTGGCAGATAAATATAAGTAAATGGAATCGTTTACATAATTATTAATTTTAAAACAATTAAATTAGACCGTTTACATTTATATTAATTTGTAAAACAATTTAAATTGGCTCATATATTTGAAAAATGCATTTTGTGACGAAAACTAATTTGGTTGGCAGGTCAAATATAAATATATGCTATCATATACATATCTGATATATATGAATGATCATATATTTGAAAAAACAGTTTGAAATTGGAAATATTTTGGTTGTCAGATTAAATACAAATATATTGAATCGTTTAAATATATTAATTTGTAAAACTATTCAAATTGAGTCATATATTTAAAAAAGCAGTTTGTGACGAAAACTAATTTCGACGAAAACTGATTTTATTGGAGGTTAATAAATAAATATATGATATCATATACTTATTTTATTAATATGTATGATATATCATAATGTAATATACTAATTCATATATACATGAAGAGCATTCTACTATATATATGACAGATCAATCATTTATACCATTCCGATAACATAACGACTCACTAATTAACAGAAATGTACATACATATACGTTCAAATTTAAATATATATATAAATCAATACAAATTTGCTCGTTTTGTTCAACAAGCAGTATTTAACGAAAAATATTTTGGTTGGCAGATAAATATAAGTAAATGGAATCGTTTACATAATTATTAATTTTAAAACAATTAAATTAGACCGTTTACATTTATATTAATTTGTAAAACAATTTAAATTGGCTCATATATTTGAAAAATGATTTTGTGACGAAAACTAATTTGGTTGGCAGGTCAAATATAAATATATGCTATCATATACATATCTGATATATATGAATGATCATATATTTGAAAAAGCAGTTTGAAATTGGAAATATTTGGGTTGTCAGATTAAATACAAATATATTGAATCGTTTAAATATATTAATTTGTAAAACTATTCAAATTGAGTCATATATTTACAAAAGTAGTTTGTGACGAAAACTAATTTCGACGAAAACTGATTTTATTGGAGGTTAATAAATAAATATATGATATCATATACTTATTTTATTAATATGTATGATATATCATAATGTAATATACTAATTCATATATACATGAAGATATATCATAAATTCAAATAAGTATATGACAGATCAATCATTTATACCATTCCGATAACATAACGACTCACTCACTAACAGAAATGTACATACAT
>JAWNPI010000027.1:0-17109 GCA_035047625.1 Drosophila mettleri
ATTTATACCATTTCGAAACATATATATAAATCAATACACATTTTTACAGTATTGTTGAACAAGCAGTATTTAACGAGAAATATATTGTTTATCAGATTAAATTAAGTATATGAAATCTATTACATATACATTAATTTGTAAAACAATTCCGATTGGATAATATATTTGAACAAGCAGTTTGTGACGAAAACTAATTTGGTTGGCAGATCATATATAAATGTATGAAATCATATACATATGTCATATTTATGTATAAGAGATCAATCATTTTATACCATTTCGTAACCATATATAAATCAATACATATTGTTGAACAAGCAGTATTTAACGAAAAATATTTTGTTTATCAGATTAAATTAAGTATATGGAATCTATTACGTATATATTAATTGCAAAACAATTCAAATTGGATATTATTTTTGAACAAGCAGTTTGTGAAGAAAACTAATTTGGTTGGCAAGTCATATATAAATAAAAGAAATCATATACATATGTCTTATTTATGTATGAGAGATCAATCAGTTATATCATTTTATACCACTTTTACATATTGTTAAACAAGCAGCATTTAACGGGAAATATTTTGGTTATCAGATTAAATTAAGTATATTTACTCTATTACGTAATTTGGAATATCATCTATAAATATATATGAAATCATATAAATATCTCATAAATATGTATGTGCAGTTTGTGACGAAAACTAATTTGGTTGGCAGGTCATATATAAATAAATGAAATCATATACATATGTCCTATTTATGTATGAGAGATCAATCATTTATATCATTTTATACCACTTTTTACATATTGTTAAACAAGCAGTATTTAACGAGAAATATATTGTTTATCATGTTAAATTAAGTATATGGAATCTATTACATATACATTAATTTGTAAAACAATTCAAATTGGATAATATATTTGAACAATCAGTTTGTGACGAAAACTAATATGGTTGGCAGGTCATATATAAATGAACGAAATCATATACATATCTGATACTTATGTATGAGAGATCAATCATTTATACCATTTCGTAACCATATATATAAATCAATACATATTGTTGAACAAACAGTATTTAACGACAAATATTTTGGTTATCAGTTAAATTAAGTATATGGAATCTATTACGTATATATTAATTTGTAAAAAAATTCAAATTGGATATTATTTTTGAACAAGCAGTTTGTGACGAAAACTAATTTGGTTGGCAGGTCTAATATAAATATATGAATATATGATATCTGCTATTTATGTATGAGAGATCAATCATTTATACCATTTCGAAATATGTATATAAATTAATACAAATTTTTACATATTGTTGAACAAGCAGTATTTAACGAAAAATAAGTTGGCTATCAAGTTAAATTATATTTATGGAATCTATTACATATATATTAAATTGTAAAACAATACAAATTGGAAAATATATTTGAACAAGCAGTTTGTGACGAAAACTATTTTGGTTGGGTGGTCAAATATAAATAATCATATATTATTAGATATATGCTATTTATGTATGAGAGATCAATCATTTATACCATTTCGAAACATATATATAAATCAATACAAATTTTTACATATTGTTGAACAAGCAGTATTTAACGAAAACTAATTTGATTGGAATATAATCTATAAATATATATGAAATCATAAAAATATCTGATATATATGTATGCGATATAATAATATACTATTTCAGATACATCTATACATGTCTACACACAACTGAACATACTATTTAATAATAATACTTAATAATATTAATTATAAAGCAGTTTGTAACGAAAACTAATTTGGTTGGCAGGTCAAATATAAATATATGAATATATGATATCTGCTATTTATGTTTGAGAGATGAATCATTTATACTTTTTCGAAATATATATATAAATTAATACAAATTTTTACATATTGTTGAACAAGCAGTATTTAACAAAAAATAAGTTGACTATCAAGTTAAATTATTTTTATGGAATCTATTACATATTTATTAAATAGTAAAACAATAAAAATTGGATAATATATTTGAACAAGCAGTTTGTTACGAAAATTATTTTGGTTGGGTGGTCAAATATAAATATATTATATTTGCTATTTATGTATGAGAGATCAATCATTTATACCATTTCGAAACATATATATAAATCAATAAAAATTTTTACATATTGTTGAACAAGCAGTATTTAACGAAAACTAATTTGATTGGAATATAATCTATAAATATATATGAAATCATAAAAATATCTGATATATATGTATGCGATATAATAATATACTATTTCAGATACATCTATACATGTCTACACACAACTGAACATACTATTTAATAATAATACTTAATAATATTAATTATAAAGCAGTTTGTAACGAAAACTAATTTGGTTGGCAGGTCATATATAAATGTACGAAATCATATACATATCTGCTATTTATGTATGAGAGATCAATCATTTATACCTTTTCGATACTATATATATAAATCAATACACATTTTTACATATTGTTGAACAAGCAGTATTTAACGAGAAATATATTGTTTATCAGATTAAATTAAGTATATGGAATCTATTACGTATATATTAATTTGTAAAACAATTCAAATTGGATATTATTTTTGAACAAGCAGTTTGTGACGAGAACTAATTTGGTTGGCAGGTCAAATATAAATATATGAATATATGATATCTGCTATTTATGTATGAGAGATCAATCATTTATACCATTTCGAAATATATATATAAATTAATATAAATTTTTACATATTGTTGAACAAGCAGTATTTAACGAAAAATAAGTTGGCTATCAAGTTAAATTATATTTATGGAATCTATTACATATATATTAAATTGTAAAACAATACAAATGGATAATATATTTGAACAAGCAGTTTGTGACGAAAACTATTTTGGTTGGGTGGTCAAATATAAATATATTATATCTGCTATTTATGTATGAGAGATCAATCATTTATACCATTTCGAAACATATATATAAATCAATAATAATTTTTACATATTGTTGAACAAGCAGTATTTAACGAAAACTAATTTGATTGGAATATCATCTTGAAAAATATATATGAAATCATAAAAATATCTGATATATATGTATGCGATATAATAATATACTATTTCAGATACATCTATACATGTCTACACACAAATGAACATACTAATTATTAATAATACTTAATAATATTAATTATAAAGCAGTTTGTAACGAAAACTAATTTGGTTGGCAGGTCAAATATAAATATATGAATATATGATATCTGCTATTTATGTTTGAGAGTTGAATCATTTATACTATTTCGAAATATATATATTTATAAATCAATACACATTGTTACATATTGTTGAACAAGCAGTATTTAACGAAAACTAATTTGATTGGAATATCATATATAAATATATAAGAACTCATATACATATCTGATAAATATGTATCCGATATCAATAATATACTATTTCTCTCTATTACGTAATTTGGAATATCTAAATTGATTGGAATATCATCTATAAATATATATGAAATCATATAAATATCTGATAAATATGTATGTGCAGTTTGTGACGAAAACTAATTTGCTTGGCAGGTCATATATAAATGTATGAAATCATATACATATGTCATATTTATATATGATAGATCAATCATTTATATCATTTTATACCACTTTTTACATATTGTTGAACAAGCAGTATTTAACGAGAAATATATTGTTTATCAGATTAAATTAAGTATATGGAAACTATAACATATACATTAATTTCTAAAACAATTAAAATTGAATAATATATTTGAAGAAGCAGTTTGTGACGAAAACTAATTTGGTTGGCAGGTCATATATAAATAAATGAAATCATATACATATGTCCTATTTATGTATGAGAGATCAATCATTTATTTCATTTTATACCACTTTTTACATATTGTTAAACAAGCAGTATTTAACGAAAAATATTTTGGTTATCAGATTAAATTAAGTATATGGACTCTATTACGTATATATTAATTTGTAAAACAATTCAAATTGGATAATATTTTTGAACAAGCAGTTTGTGACGAAAACTTATTTGGTTGGCAGGTCAAATATAAATATATGAATATATGATATCTGATATTTATGTATGAGAGATCAATCATTTATACCATTTCGAAATATATATATAAATTAATACAAATTTTTACATATTGTTGAACAAGCAGTATTTAACAAAAAAATAAGTTGACTATCAGGTTAAATTATTTTTATGGAATCTATTACATATTTATTAAATAGTAAAACAATAAAAATTGGATAATATATTTGAACAAGCAGTTTGTTACGAAAATTATTTTGGTTGGGTGGTCATATATAAATATATTATATCTGCTATTTATGTATGAGAGATCAATCATTTATACCATTTCGAAACATATATATAAATCAATAAAATTTTTTACATATTGTTGAACAAGCAGAATTTAACGAAAACTAATTTGATTGGAATATAATCTATAAATATATATGAAATCATAAAAATATCTGATATATATGTATGCGATATAATAATATACTATTTCAGATACATCTATACATGTCTACACACAACTGAACATACTATTTAATAATAATACTTAATAATATTAATTATAAAACAGTTTGTAACGAAAACTAATTTGGTTGGCAGGTCATATATAAATGTACGAAATCATATACATATCTGCTATTTATGTATGAGAGATCAATCATTTATACCATTTCGATACTATATATATAAATCAATACACACTTTTACATATTGTTGAACAAGCAGTATTTAACAGAAAATATTTTGGCTATCAGGTTAAATTAATTATATAGAATCTATTACGTATATATTAATTTGTAAAACAATTCAAATTGAATAATATATTTGAACAAGCAGTTTGTGACAAAAACTAATTTGGTTGGCAGATCATATATAAATAAATGAAATCATATACATATGTCTTGTTTATGTATGAGAGATCAATCATTAATTTCATTTTATACAACTTTTTACATATTGTTAAACAAGCAGTTTTTAACGAAAAATAAGTTGGCTGTCAAGTTAAATTATATTTATGGAATCTTTTACATACATATTAAATTGTAAAACAATACAAATGGATAATATATTTGAACAAGCAGTTTGTGACGAAAACTATTTTGGTTGGGTGGTCAAATATAAATATATGATATCTGCTATTTATGTATGAGAGATCAATCATTTATACCATTTCGAAACATATAAATAAATCAATAAAAATTTTTACATATTGTTGAACAAGCAGTATTTAACGAAAACTAATTTGATTGAAATATCATCTTGAAAAATATATATGAAATCATAAAAATATCTGATATATATGTATGCGATATAATAATATACTATTTCAGATACATCTATTCATGTCTACACACAAATGAACATACTATTTAATAATAATACTTAATAATATTAATTATAAAGCAGTTTGTAACGAAAACTAATTTGGTTGGCAGGTCAAATATAAATATATGAATATATGATATCTGCTATTTATGTTTGAGAGATGAATCATTTATACTATTTCGAAATATATATATTTATAAATCAATACACATTTTTACATATTGTTGAACAAGCAGTATTTAACGAAAACTAATTTGATTGGAATATCATATATAAATATATAAGAACTCATATACATATCTGATAAATATGTATCCGATATCAATAATATACTATTTCACTGTATTACGTAATTTGGAATATCTAATTTGATTGGAATATCATCTATAAATATATATGAAATCATATAAATATCTGATAAATATGTATGTGCAGTTTGTGACGAAAACTAATTTGCTTGGCAGGTCATATATAAATGTATGAAATCATATACATATGTCATATTTATATATGATAGATCAATCATTTATATCATTTTATACCACTTTTTACATATTGTTGAACAAGCAGTATTTAACGAGAAATATATTGTTTATCAGATTAAATTAAGTATATGGAATCTATAACATATACATTATTTTCTAAAACAATTAAAATTGGATTATATATTTGAACAAGCAGTTTGTGACGAAAACTAATTTGGTTGGCAGATCATATATAAATAAATGAAATCATATACATATGTCCTATTTATGTATGAGAGATCAATCATTAATTTCATTTTATACAACTTTTTACATATTGTTAAACAAGCAGTATTTAACGAAAAATATTTTGGTTATCAGATTAAATTAAGTATATGGACTCTATTACGTATATATTAATTTGTAAAACAATTCAAATTGGATAATATTTTTGAACAAGCAGTTTGTGACGAGAACTAATTTGGTTGGCAGGTCAAATATAAATATATGAATATATGATATCTGCTATTTATGTATGAGAGATCAATCATTTATACCATTTCGAAATGTATATATAAATTAATATAAATTTTTACATATTGTTGAACAAGCAGTATTTAACGAAAAATAAGTTGGCTATCAAGTTAAATTATATTTATGGAATCTATTACATATATATTAAATTGTAAAACAATACAAATGGATAATATATTTGAACAAGCAGTTTGTGAAGAAAACTATTTTGGTTGGGTGGTCAAATATAAATATATTATATCTGCTACTTATGTATGAGAGATCAATCATTTATACCATTTCGAAACATATATATAAATCAAAAAAAATGTTTACATATTGTTGAACAAGCAGTATTTAACGAAAAATATTTTGGTTATCAGATTAAATTAAGTATATGGACTCTATTACGTATATATTAATTTGTAAAACAATTCAAATTGGATAATATATTTTGAACAAGCAGTTTGTGACGAAAACTTATTTGGTTGGCAGGTCAAATATAAATAAATGAAATCATATACATATGTCCTATTTATGTATGAGAGATCAATCATTTATTTCAATATTTATACCACTTTTTACATATTGTTAAGCAAGCAGTATTTAACGAAAAATATTTTGGTTATCAGATTAAATTAAGTATATGGACTCTATTACGTATATATTAATTTGTAAAACAATTCAAATTGGATAATATTTTTGAACAAGCAGTTTGTGACGAAAACTTATTTGGTTGGCAGGTCAAATATAAATATATGAATATATGATATCTGATATTTATGTATGAGAGATCAATCATTTATACCATTTCGAAATATATATATAAATTAATACAAATTTTTACATATTGTTGAACAAGCAGTATTTAACAAAAAATAAGTTGACTATCAGGTTAAATTATTTTTATGGAATCTATTACATATTTATTAAATAGTAAAACAATAAAAATTGGATAATATATTTGAACAAGCAGTTTGTTACGAAAATTATTTTGGTTGGGTGGTCATATATAAATATATTATATCTGCTATTTATGTATGAGAGATCAATCATTTATACCATTTCGAAACATATATATAAATCAATAAAATTTTTTACATATTGTTGAACAAGCAGAATTTAACGAAAACTAATTTGATTGGAATATAATCTATAAATATATATGAAATCATAAAAATATCTGATATATATGTATGCGATATAATAATATACTATTTCAGATACATCTATACATGTCTACACACAACTGAACATACTATTTAATAATAATACTTAATAATATTAATTATAAAACAGTTTGTAACGAAAACTAATTTGGTTGGCAGGTCATATATAAATGTACGAAATCATATACATATCTGCTATTTATGTATGAGAGATCAATCATTTATACCTTTTCGATACTATATATATAAATCAATACACACTTTTACATATTGTTGAACAAGCAGTATTTAACAGAAAATATTTTGGCTATCAGGTTAAATTAATTATATAGAATCTATTACGTATATATTAATTTGTAAAACAATTCAAATTGAATAATATATTTGAACAAGCAGTTTGTGACAAAAACTAATTTGGTTGGCAGATCATATATAAATAAATGAAATCATATACATATGTCTTGTTTATGTATGAGAGATCAATCATATAATTTCATTTTATACAACTTTTTACATATTGTTAAACAAGCAGTTTTTAACGAAAAATAAGTTGGCTGTCAAGTTAAATTATATTTATGGAATCTTTTACATACATATTAAATTGTAAAACAATACAAATGGATAATATATTTGAACAAGCAGTTTGTGACGAAAACTATTTTGGTTGGGTGGTCAAATATAAATATATGATATCTGCTATTTATGTATGAGAGATCAATCATTTATACCATTTCGAAACATATAAATAAATCAATAAAAATTTTTACATATTGTTGAACAAGCAGTATTTAACGAAAACTAATTTGATTGAAATATCATCTTGAAAAATATATATGAAATCATAAAATATCTGATATATATGTATGCGATATAATAATATACTATTTCAGATACATCTATTCATGTCTACACACAAATGAACATACTATTTAATAATAATACTTAATAATATTAATTATAAAGCAGTTTGTAACGAAAACTAATTTGGTTGGCAGGTCAAATATAAATATATGAATATATGATATCTGCTATTTATGTTTGAGAGAGAATCATTTATATATTTCGAAATATATATATTTATAAATCAATACACATTTAATATGTTGAACAAGATATTTAACGAAAATAAGAGGAATATATATATAAATATATAAGAACTCATATACATATCTGATAATATTTTGATTTTTATTTTTATTGTATCTTTTTTTCGTTAATATGTTTCAAATTTATTTTTGTTTTTTTATTTCGAATGTTAAATGATTGATTTATACATAAATACAATTTTATATATATTATATTGACTAAAATTAGTTTTCGTTACAAATATATTTTAATATTATTATTAAATAGTAGTTCATGTGTTAGATTATATTATTGAATATTATATTATTAATGCATATATATATCAGATATTTATATTTCATATATATTTAGATAATTCGTCAATTTTTTCGTTAATGTTGTTCAAATATGTATTTTTATGATTTTAAGTTTCGAAATGTATAAATGTTGATCTCTCATAATAAATAGAGATATTATATTTTTTTACCACCCACCAAAATAGTTTTGTCAAAATGATGTCATATATTATCCATTTGTATGTTTTAATTTAATATATATTAAAGATTCCATAAATATAATTTACTTGATGCAACTTTTTTTGTTAAAATGTGTTCCAAATGTAATTGTATATAATGATTATATTACTTATAATAAATAAATATTATATATTTCATTTATTTATATTTGACTGCCAACCAAATTAGTTTTGTCACAAACTGCTTGTTCAAATATATTATCAATTTGAATGTTTTACAAATTAATATATACGTAATAGATTCCATAATTAATTTACCTGTAGCCAAAATATTTTGTTAATACTGCTGTTCAAATATGTAAATTTATTATTTTATATATGTTTCGAAAAGGTATAATATTGCTCTATATAAATATCAGATATTATATATTTCGTACATTTTATTGCCTGCCAACCAAATTATTTTCGTTACAAACTGTTTTATAATTAATATTATTAGTATTATTATTAAATAGATGTTAGTGTGTGTAGACATGTATAGATGTATTGATATTATATTATTATATATATAATAGATATTTTTGATTTCTATATATTTATAGTTATATTCAATCATTAGTTTTCGTAATAGCGTTCAACAATATGTAAATTTTATTGATTTATATAAGTTTCGAAATGGTATAAATATGATCTCTATAATAAATACAGATATATAATTTATTCCACCCAACCAAAATAATTTTCGTACAAATTTGTTCAATATTTTTATTTTATTTATAAATAGTAATAGATTCCATAAAAATAATTTAACTTGATAGTCAACTTTTTTTTGTTATATGCTTGTTCAAAATATGTAATTTGTATTATTTATTAATTTTCGAATGGTATAAATATTGATTTATCTAAATATCAGATATTATTTATTTTATTTGACTGTAACAAATAAGTTTTCGTCACAAACTGCTGTTCAAAAATATTATCCAATTTATTTTTTACAAATTAATATATACTTAATAGAGTCCATATCTAATTTAATCTGATAACCAAAATATTTTTCGTTAAATACTGCTTGTTTAACAATATGTAAAGTGGTATAAAATGAAATTAAATGATTGATCTCTCATACTAAATAGGACATATTTTGATTTCATTTATTTTATTGACCTGCCAACCAAATAGTTTTTCACACTTTTTCAAATATTATATTTGAATTGTTTATTAATTATACGTATAGATTCCATATCTTAATTTAATCTGTCTAAAAATTTTTCGTTAATATGCTTGTTAAAATATGTAAACATTTTTTTGATTTTATATATTTTGAATGGTATAAATGTTGATCTCTATATAAGTAGCGTTTTTTTTGCCACCCAAAAAATAGTTTTCTTCACTGTTTTCTTTTATTTTTATTTTTTTTTATTATTGTAATAGATTCCATAAATATAATTTAACTTGATAGCCAACTTTTTTTCGTTAAAACTCTTGTTCAACAATATGTAAAAATTTATATTAATTTATATATACATTTCGAAATGGTATAAATGATTGATCTCTCATACATAAATAGCAGATATCATATATTCATATATTTATATTTGACCTGCCAACCAAATTAGTTCTCGTCACAAACTGCTTGTTCAAAAATATTATCCAATTTGAATTGTTTTACAAATTAATATATACGTAATAGAGTCCATATACTTAATTTAATCTGATAACCAAAATATTTTTTCGTTAAATACTGCTTGTTTAACAATATGTAAAAAGTTGTATAAAATGAAATTAATGATTGATCTCTCATACATAAATAGGACATATGTATATGATTTCATTTATTTATATATGATCTGCCAACCAAATTAGTTTTCGTCACAAACTGCTTGTTCAAATATATAATTCAATTTTAATTGTTTTAGAAAATAATGTATATGTTATAGATTCCATATACTTAATTTAATCTGATAAACAATATATTTCTCGTTAAATACTGCTTGTTCAACAATATGTAAAAAGTGGTATAAAATGATATAAATGATTGATCTATCATATATAAATATGACATATGTATATGATTTCATACATTTATATATGACCTGCCAAGCAAATTAGTTTTCGTCACAAACTGCACATACATATTTGTCAGATATTTATATGATTTCATATATATTTATAGATGATATTCCAATCAAATTAGATATTCCAAATTACGTAATACAGTGAAATAGTATATTATTGATATCGGATACATATTTATCAGATATGTATATGAGTTCTTATATATTTATATATGATATTCCAATCAAATTAGTTTTCGTTAAATACTGCTTGTTCAACAATATGTAAAAATGTGTATTGATTTATAAATATATATATTTCGAAATAGTATAAATGATTCATCTCTCAAACATAAATAGCAGATATCATATATTCATATATTTATATTTGACCTGCCAACCAAATTAGTTTTCGTTACAAACGCTTTATAATTAATATTATTAAGTATTATTATTAAATAGTATGTTCATTTGTGTGTAGACATGAATAGATGTATCTGAAATAGTATATTATTATATCGCATACTATATATATCAGATATTTTTATGATTTCATATATATTTTCAAGATGATATTTCAATCAAATTAGTTTTCGTTAAATACTGCTTGTTCAACAATATGTAAAAATTTTATTGATTTATTTATATGTTTCGAAATGGTATAAATGATTGATCTCTCATGCATAAATAGCAGATATCATATATTTATATTTGACCGCTAACCAAAATAGTTTTCGTCACAAACTGCTGTTCAAATGTATTATCCATTTGTATTGTTTTACAATTTAATATGTATGTAAAAAGATTCCATAAATATAATTTGGAAATTGATAGCCAACTTATTTTTCTTTAAAAATTGCTTGTTTAACAATATGTAAAAAGTTGTATAAAATGAAATTAATGATTGATCTCTCATACATAAACAAGACATATGTATATGATTTCATTTATTTATATATGATCTGCCAACCAAATTAGTTTTAATCACAAACTGCTTGTTCAAATATATTATTCAATTTGAATTGTTTTACAAATTAATATATACGTAATAGATTCTATATAATTAATTTAACCTGATAGTAAAATTTTCTAGTTAAATACTGCTTGTTCAACAATATGTAAAGTGTGTATTGATTTATATATATGTATCGAAATGGTATAATGATTGATCTCTCATACATAAATAGCAGATATGTATATGATTTCGTACATTTCCATATATGACCTGCCAATCAAATTAGTTTTCGTTACAAACTGTTTTATAATTAATATTATTAAGTATTATTATTAAAATAGTATGTTCAGTTGTGTGTAGATCATGTATAGATCTATCTGAAATAGTATATTATTATATCGCATACATATATATCAGATATTTTTATGATTTCATATATATTTATAGATTATATTCCAATCAAATTAGTTTTCGTTAAATTCTGCTTGTTCAACAATATGTAAAAATTTTATTGATTATATATATGTTTCGAAATGGTATAAATGATTGATCTCTCATACATAAATAGCAGATATAATATATTTATATATGACCACGCAACAAAATAATTTTCGTAACAAACTGCTTGTTCAAATATATTATCCAATTTTTATTGTTTTACTATTTAATAAATATGTAATAGTGAGATTCCATAAAAATAATTTGAACCTGATATCAACTTATTTTTGTTAAATACTGCTTGTTCAACAATATGTAAAAATTTAGTATTAATTTGCTGTATATATTTCGAAATGGTATAAATGATTGATCTCTCATACATAATCAGATATCATATATTCATATATTTATATTTGACCTGCCAATCAAATAGGTTGTCACAAACGCTTGTTCAAAAATATTATCCAATTTGAATTGTTTTACTAATACTAATATACGTAATAGAGTCCATATACTAATTTAATCTGATAACCAAAATATTTTCCGTTAAATACTGCTTGTTTAACAATATGCAAAAAAGTGGTATAAAATGAAATAAATGATTGATCTCTCATACATAAATAGGACATATGTATATGATTTCATTTATTTATATATGACCTGCCAACCAAATTAGTTTTCTTCAGAAACTGCTTCTTCAAATATACTCTTCAATTTTAATTGTTTTAGAAAATTAATGTATATGTTATAGTTTCCATATACTTAATTTAATCTGATAAACAATATATTTCTCGTTGCAGCACTGCTTGTTCAACAATATGTAAAAAGTGGTATAAAATGATATAAACGATTGATCTATCATATATAAATATGACATATGTATATGATTTCATACATTTATATATGACCTGCCAAGCAAATTAGTTTTCGTCTCAAACTGCACATACATATTTATCAGATATTTATATGATTTCATATATATTTATAGATGATATTCCAATCAATTCTAGATATTCCAAATTACGTAATAGAGAGAAATAATTGTATTATTGATATCGGATACATATTTATCAGATATGTTATGAGGATTCTTATATATTTATATATGATATTCCAATCAAATTCAGTTTTCTTAAATACTTCTTGTTCAACAATATGTAACAATGTGTATTGATTTATAAATATATATATTTCGAAATAGTATAAATGATTCAACTCTCAAAACATAAATAGCAGATATCATATATTCATATATTTATATTTGACCTGCCAACCAAATTAGTTTTCGTTACAAACTTGCTTTATAATTAATATTATTAAGTATTATTAATAATTAGTATTTTTATTTGTGTGTAGACATGTATGAGATGTATCTGAAATAGTACATTGTTATATCGCATACATATATATCAGATATTTTTATGATTTCATATATATTTTTCAGATGATATTCCAATCAAATTAGTTTTCGTTAAATACTGCTTGTTCAATAATATGTAAAAATTATTATTGATTTATATATATGTTTCGAAATGGTATAAATGATTGATCTCTCATACATAAATAGCAGATATAATATATTCATATTTGACCACCCAAATCAAAAATAGTTTTCGTCACCATCTGCTGTTCAAATATATTATCCATTTGTATTGTGTCGTCAATTTCTAATATATATGTAATAGATTCCATAAATATAATTTAACTGATAGCCAACTTATTTTTCGTTAAATACTGCTTGTTCAACAATATGTAAAAATTTATATTAATTTATATATATATTTCGAAATGGTATAAATGATTGATCTCTCATACATAAATAGCAGATATCATATATTCATATATTTGATATTTGACCTGCCAACCAAATTAGTTCTCGTCACAAACTGCTGTTCAAAAATAATATCCAATTTGAATTGTTTTACAAATTAATATATACGTAATAGATTCCATATACTGAATTTCATCTGATAAACAATATATTTCTCGTTAAATACTGCTTGTTCAACAATATGTAAAAATGTGTGTTGATTTATATATATAGTATCGAAAAGGTATAAATGATTGATCTCTCATACATAAATAGCAGATATGTATATGATTTCGTACATTTATATATGACCTGCCAACCAAATTAGTTTTCGTTACAAACTACTTTATAATTAATATTTAAATTAAGTATTATTATTAAATAAGTATGTTCAGTTGTGTGTAGACATGTATAGATGTATCTGAAATAGTATATTATTATATCGCATACATATATATCAGATATTTTTTATGATTTCATATATATTTATAGATTATATTCCAATCAAAATTAGTTTTCGTTAAATACTAGCTTGTTCAACAATATGTAAAATTTTTTATTGATTTATATATTATGTTTCGAAATAGTATAAAATGATTGATCTCTCATACATAAATAGCAAATATAATATATTTATATTTGACCACCCAACCAAGAGTAATTTTCGTAACAAACTGCTTGTTCAAATATATTATCCAATTTTTTTATTGTTTTACTTATATTTAATAAATATGTAATACGATTCCATAAAAATAATTTAATCTTGATAAGTCAACTTATTTTTTGTTAAATACCTGCTTGTTCAAAATAATATGTAAAAATTCGTATTAATTTATTATATATATTTCGAAAAATGTATAAATGATTCATCTCTCAAACATAAATATGCAGATATCATATATTCATATATTTATATTTGACCTACTGCCAACCAAATTAGTTTTCGTTACAAACTGCTTTTATAATTAATATTATTAATGTATTAGTATTAAATAGTATGTTCAGTTGTGTGTAGACATGTATGGAATGTATCTGAAATAGTATATTATTATATCGCATACATATATATCAGATATTTTTATGATTTCATATATACTTATAGATTATATCCAATCAAATTAGTTTTCGTTAAATACTGCTTGTTCAACAATATGTAAAAATTTGTATTGATTTATATATATGTTTCGAAATGGTATAAACGATTGATCTCTCATTTATAAATAGATATATCTAATAATATATGATTATTATATATTTGACTCGCAACCAAATAGTTTTCGTCACAAACTGCTTGTTCAAATATATTTTCAATTTGTATTGTTTTACAATTTAATATATATGTAATAGATTCCATAAATATATAATTTAACTTGATAGCCAACTTATTTTTCGTTAAATACTGCTTGTTCAACAATATGTAAAAATTTGTATTAATTTATATACATATTTCGAAATGGTATAAATGATTGATCTCTCATACATAAATAGCAGATATCATATATTCATATATTTATATTAGACCTGCCAATCAAATTAGTTTTCGTCACAAACTGCTTGTTCCAAAAATATTATCCAATTTGAATTTTTTACAAATTAATATATACGTAATAGAGTCCATATACTTAATTTAATCTGATAACCAAAATATTTGTCGTTAAATACTGTTTGTTCAACAATATGTATTGATTTATATATATGGTTACGAAATGGCATAAATGATTGATCCTCATACATAAGTATCAGATATGTATATGATTTCGTTCATTTATATATGACCTGCCAACCAAATTTAGTTTTCGTCACAAACTGTTGATTCAAATATATTATCCAATTTGAATTGTTTTACAAATTAATGTATATGTAATAGATTCATATACTTAATTTAACATGATAAACAATATATTTCTCGTTAAATACTGCTTGTTTAACAATATGTAAAAAGTGGTATAAAAATGATATGAAATGATTGATCTCTCATGCATAAATTAGGACATATGTATATGATTTCATTTATTTATATATGACCTGCAACCAAAATTAGTTTTCGTCACAAACTGCATACCTATTTATAGATATTATATGATTTCATATATATTTATAGATGATATTCCAAATTACGTAATAAGTAAATATACTTCAATTTAATCTGATAACTAAAATATTTCCCGTTAAATACTGCTTGTTTAACAATAGCAAAAGTGAGTATAAAATGACATAACGATTGATCTCTCGTACATAAATAGGACATATGTATATGATTTCATTTATTTATATAGGCTACCTTAACAAATTAGTTTTCTTCACAAACTGCTTGTTCAAAAATATATCTCAATTTGAATTGTTTTGCAATAATATACGTAATAGATTCCATATACTAATTTAATCTGATAAACAAAATATTTCTCGATTGAAATACTGCTTGTTCAACAATATGTAATGAAAGTGGTATAAAATGATATAACTGATTGATCTCTCATACATAAATATGACATATGTATATGATTTCATACATTTATATATGATCTGCCAACCAAATTAGTTTTCGTCACAAACTGCTTGTTCAAATATATTATCCAATCGGAATTGTTTTACAAATTAATGTATATGTAATAGATTTCATATACTTAATTTAATCTGATAAACAATATATTTCTCGTTAAATACTGCTTGTTCAACAATATGTAAAAATGTGTATTGATTTATATATATGTTTCGAAATGGTATAAATGATTGATCTCTCATACATAAGTATCAG
>JAWNPI010000028.1:0-46206 GCA_035047625.1 Drosophila mettleri
TATATTACATATACATTAATTTGTAAAACAACTCAATTGATAATATTTTGAACAAGCAGTTTGTGACGAAAACTAATTTGATTGGCAGGTCATATATAAATGTATGAAATCATATACATATGTCTTATTTATGTATGAGATATCAATCATTTATATCATTTTATACCACTATATTTACTACATATTGTTAACAAGCAGTATTTAACGAAATATATATTGTTTATCAGATTAAATTAGTATATGAAATCTATTACATATATATTAATTTCTAAAACAATTAAAAATTAAATAATATATTTGAACAAGCAGTTTGTGACGAAAACTAATTTGGTTGACAGGTCATATATAAATATGAAATATATACATATGTCATATTTATGTATGAGATATCAATCATTTATATCATTTCTAACCATTTATATAATAATAATATATATTGTAAACAAGCAGTATTTAACGAAAAATATATTGGTTATCAGATTAAATTAAGTATATGGAATCTATTACATATACATTAATTTGTAAAACAATTCAAATTGGATAATATATTTGAACAAGCAGTTTGTGACGAAAACTAATTTGGTTGGCAGGTCAAATATAAATGTATGAAATCATATACATATCTGATATTTATGTATGAGAGATCAATCATTTATACCATTTCGTAAACATATATAAAATCACATTTTTTCACATATTGTTGAACAAGTATATTTAACTGAAAAATATATTTGGCTGATCAGTAAGATTAAATTCGAGTATATGAATTTATCATGATTAATTTGTAAAACAAATACAAATTGATAATATATTTGAACAAGCAGTTTGTGACGAAAACTAATTTAGTTGGCAGGTCAAATATAAATATATGAAATATATGATATCTGTTATTTATGTTTGAGAGATCAATCATTTATACTATTTCGATATATATTGTTAAACAATGCATACAGTTGAACAGTATTTAAAATAAGTTGGTTATCAAGTTAAATTATGTTTATGGAATCTATATATTAAATTGTAAAACAATATAAATTGGATAATATATTTGAACAAAGCATGTTTGTGCGAAATGCTATAAGTGATTGATCTCTCATACATAAGATAGAATATCATATATTTATATTTGACCACCCAACCAAAATAGTTTTCGTCACAAACTGCTTGTTCAAATATATTATCCAATTTGTATTGTTTTACAATTTAATAAATATGTAATAGATTCCATAAACATAATTTAACTTGATAGCCAACTTATTTTTCGTTAAATACTGCTTGTTCAACAATATGTAAAATTTGTATTATTATATATATGGTTACGAAATGGTATAAATGATTGATCTCTCATACATAAATAGCAGATATCATATATTCATATATTTATATTTGACCTGCCAACCAAATTAGTTTTCGTCACAAACTGCTTGTTCAAAAATATTATCCAATTTGTATTGTTTTACAAATTAATAATATATGTAATAGATTCCATAAACCTAATTTAACCTGATAACCAAAATATTTTTCGTTAAATACTGCTTGTTCAACAATATATAAAAATGTGTATTGATTTATATATATGGTTACGAAATGGTATAAATGATTGATCTCTCATACATAAATATCAGATATGCATATATTCGTATATTTATATTTGACCTGCCAACCAAATTAGTTTTCGTCACAAACTGCTTGTTCAAATATATTATCCAATTTGAATTGTTTTACAAATTAATATATATGTTATAGATTCCATATACTTAATTTAATCTGATAACCAAAATATTTTTCGTTAAATACTGCTTGTTCATTTATATATATGGTTGATGTGATTTATATATATGGTTACGAAATGATATAACTGATTGATCTCTCATACATAAATATCAGATATGTATATGTTTTCATTTATTTATATATGACCTGCCAACCAAATTAGTTTTCGTCACAAACTGCTTGTTCAAATATATTATCCAATTTGGAATTGTTTTAGCAAATTAATGTATATGTAATAGATTCCATATACTTAATTTAATCTGATATTATGTGGAGGAAATAGCAATATATTTCTCGTTAACTACTGCTTGTTTAACAATATGTAAAAAGTGGTATAAAATGATATAAATGATTGATATCTCATACATAAATATGACATATGTATATGATTTCATACATTTATATATGACCTGCCAACTAAATTATTTTTCTTCAAATACTGATTTTTCATCAATACGAGCAAGTTTTTCTTGATTTATATATATGTAAATTTAAACGTATATGTATGCTCATTTCTGTTAATTTGTTAGTCGTTATGTTATCGAAATAGTATATATGATGCATATCTCATTTATATATATCAGATATCTGTACGATTTCATATATTTATATTCGACCTGCTAACCAAATTAGTTTTCGTTTCAAATTGCTTTATCATTAATGTTAATAATTATTATTATTAAATATTATGTTCATTTGTGTGTAGACATGTAAAGATGTATCTGAAATAGTATATTATTATATCGCATACATATATATCAGATATTTTTATGATTTCATATATATTTATAGATGATATTCCAATCAAATTAGTTTTCGTTAAATACTGCTTGTTCTACAATATTTAAAAATTTGTATTGATTTATATATATGTTTCGAAATGGTATAAATGATTGATCTCTCATACATAAATAGCAGATATCATATATTTATATTTGACCAGCCAACCAAATTAGTTTTCGTCACAAACTGCTTGTTCAAATATATTATCCAATTTGTATTGTTTTACAATTTAATAATATATGTAATAGATTCCATAAACATAATTTAACTTGATAGCCAACTTATTTTTCGTTAAATACTGCTTGTTCAACAATATGTAAAAATGTGTATGTGATTTATATATATAGTTTCGAAATGGTATAAATGATTGATCTCTCATACATAAATATCAGATATGTATATGATTTCGTACATTTATATATGTCCTGTCAACAAAATTAGTTTTCGTTACAAACTACTTTATAATTAATATTATTAAGTATTATTATTAAATATTATGTTTATTTGTGTGACGACATGTATAGATATATCTGAAATATTATATTATTATATCGCATACATATATATCAGATATTTTTATGATTTCATATATATTTATAGATGATATTCCAATCAAATTAGTTTTCGTTAAATACTGCTTGTTCAACAATATTTAAAAATTTGTATTGATTTATATATATGTTTCGTAATGGTATAAGTGATTGATCTCTCATACATATAATAATATCATATATTTATATTTGACCACCCAACCAAAATAGTTTTCGTCACAAACTGCTTGTTCAAATATATTATCCAATTTGTATTGTTTTACAATTTAATAAATATGTAATAGATTCCATAAACATAATTTAACTTGATAGCCAACTTATTTTTCGTTAAATACTGCTTGTTCAACAATATGTAAAAATTTATATTGATTTATATATATGGTTACGAAATGGTATAAATGATTGATCTCTCATACATAAATATCAGATATCATATATTCATATATTTATATTTGACCTGCCAACCAAATTAGTTTTCGTCACAAACTGCTTGTTCAAATATATTATCCAATTTGTATTGTTTTACAAATTAATATATATGTAATAGATTCCATATACTTAATTTAACCTGATAGCCAACTTATTTTTCGTTAAATACTGCTTGTTCAACAATATGTAAAAATGTGTATTGATTTATATATATGGTTACGAAATGGTATAAATGATTGATCTCTCATACATAAATATCAGATATCATATATTCATATATTTATATTTGACCTGCCAACCAAATTAGTTTTCGTCACAAACTGCTTGTTCAAAAATATTATCCAATTTGAATTGTTTTACAAATTAATATATACGTAATAGAGTCCATATACTTAATTTAATCTGATAACCAATATATTTTTCGTTAAATACTGCTTGTTCATTTATATATATGGTTGATGGTGATTTATATATATGGTTACGAAATGGTATAAATGATTGATCTCTCATACATAAATATCAGATATGTATATGATTTCATATATTTATATATGACCTGCCAACCAAATTAGTTTTCGTCACAAACTGCTTGTTCAAATATATTATCCAATCGGAATTGTTTTACAAATTAATGTATATGTAATAGATTCCATATACTTAATTTAATCTGATTAGCAATATATTTCTCGTTAACTACTGCTTGTTTAACAATATGTAAAAAGTGGTATAAAATGATATAAATGATTGATATCTCATACATAAATATGACATATGTATATGATTTCATACATTTATATATGACCTGCCAACTAAATTATTTTTCTTCAAATACTGATTTTTCATCAATACGAGCAAGTTTTTCTTGATTTATATATATGTAAATTTAAACGTATATGTATGCTCATTTCTGTTAATTTGTTAGTCGTTATGTTATCGAAATAGTATATATGATGCATATCTCATTTATATATATCAGATATCTGTACGATTTCATATATTTATATTCGACCTGCTAACCAAATTAGTTTTCGTTTCAAATTGCTTTATCATTAATGTTAATAATTATTATTATTAAATATTATGTTCATTTGTGTGTAGACATGTAAAGATGTATCTGAAATAGTATATTATTATATCGCATACATATATATCAGATATTTTTATGATTTCATATATATTTATAGATGATATTCCAATCAAATTAGTTTTCGTTAAATACTGCTTGTTCAACAATATTTAAAAATTTGTATTGATTTATATATATGTTTCGAAATGGTATAAATGATTGATCTCTCATACATAAATAGCAGATATCATATATTTATATTTGACCACCCAACCAAAATAGTTTTCGTCACAAACTGCTTGTTCAAATATATTATCCAATTTGTATTGTTTTACAATTTAATCAATATGTAATAGATTCCATAAATATAATTTAACTTGATAGCCAACTTATTTTTCGTTAAATACTGCTTGTTCAACAATATGTAAAAATTTGTATTGATTTATATATATGTTTCGAAATGGTATAAATGATTGATCTCTCATACATAAATAGCAGATATCATATATTCATATATTTATATTTGACCCGCCAACCAAATTAGTTCTCGTCACAAACTGATTGTTCAAATATATTATCCAATTTGTTTTGTTTTACAAATTAAAATATATGTAATAGATTCCATAAACTTAATTTAACCTGATAGCTAAAATATTTTTTGTTAAATACTGCTTGTTCAACAATATGTATAAATGTGTATTGATTTATATATATAGTTTCGAAATGGTATAAATGACTGATCTCTCATACATAAATAGCAGATATGTATATGATTTCGTACATTTATATATGTCCTGTCAACAAAATTAGTTTTCGTTACAAACTACTTTATAATTAATATTATTAAGTATTATTATTAAATATTATGTTTATTTGTGTGACGACATGTATAGATATATCTGAAATATTATATTATTATATCGCATACATATATATCAGATATTTTTATGATTTCATATATATTTATAGATGATATTCCAATCAAATTAGTTTTCGTTAAATACTGCTTGTTCAACAATATGTAAAAATTTGTATTGATTTATATATATGTTTCGAAATGGTATAAATGATTGATCTCTCATACATAAATATCATATATTTATATTTGACCACCCAACCAAAATAGTTTTCGTCACAAACTGCTTGTTCAAATATATTATCCAATTTGTATTGTTTTACAATTTAATAAATATGTAATAGATTCCATAAACATAATTTAACTTGATAGCCAACTTATTTTTCGTTAAATACTGCTTGTTCAACAATATGTATTGATTTATATATATGGTTACGAAATGGTCTAAATGATTGATCTCTCATACATAAATAGCAGATATCATATATTCATATATTTATATTTGACCTGCCAACCAAATTAGTTTTCGTCACAAACTGATTGTTCAAATATATTATCCAATTTGTTTTGTTTTACAATTTAAAATAAATGTAATAGATTCCATAAACATAATTTAACCTGATAGCTACAACTTATTTTTCGTTAAATACTGCTTGTTCAACAATATGTAAAAATTTGTATTGATTTATATATATGTTTTGAAATGGTATAAATGATTGATCTCTCAAACATAAATAGCAGATATCATATATTCATATATTTATATTTGACCTGCCAACCAAATTAGTTTTCGTCACAAACTGCTTGTTCAAAAATATTATCCAATTTGAATTGTTTTACAAATTAATATATACGTAATAGATTCCATATACTTAATTTAACTGATAACCAAAATATTTTTCGTTAAATACTGCTTGTTCATTATATATGGTTGATGGTGATATAAATGGTTACGAAATGGTATAAATGATGATTCTCATACTTAAATATCAGATATGTATATGATTTCGTAATTTATATATGACCTGTCAACCAAATTAGTTTTCGTCACAAACTGCTTGTTCAAATATATTATCCAATCGGAATTGTTTTACAAATTAATTATATGTAATATATTCCATATACTTAATTTAATCTGATTAGCAATATATTTCTCGTTAACTACTGCTTGTTTATCAATATGTAAAAAGTGGTATAAAATGATATAAATGATTGATATCTCATACATAAATATGACATATGTATATGATTTCATACATTTATATATGACCTGCCAACTAAATTATTTTTCTTCAAATACTGATTTTTCATCAATACGAGCAAGTTTTTCTTGATTTATATATATGTAAATTTAAACGTATATGTATGCTCATTTCTGTTAATTTGTTAGTCGTTATGTTATCGAAATAGTATATATGATGCATATCTCATTTATATATCTGTACGATTTCATATATTTATATTCGACCTGCTAACCAAATTAGTTTTCGTTTCAAATTGCTTTATCATTAATGTTAATAATTATTATTATTAAATATTATGTTCATTTGTGTGTAGACATGTAAAGATGTATCTGAAATAGTATATTATTATATCGCATACATATATATCAGATATTTTTATGATTTCATATATATTTATAGATGATATTCCAATCAAATTAGTTTTCGTTAAATACTGCTTGTTCAACAATATTTAAAAATTTGTATTGATTTATATATATGTTTCGAAATGGTATAAATGATTGATCTCTCATACATAAATAGCAGATATCATATATTTATATTTGACCACCCAACCAAAATAGTTTTCGTCACAAACTGCTTGTTCAAATATATTATCCAATTTGTATTGTTTTACAATTTAATCAATATGTAATAGATTCCATAAACATAATTTAACTTGATAGCCAACTTATTTTTCGTTAAATACTGCTTGTTCAACAATATGTAAAAATTTATATTAATTTATATATATATTTCGAAATGGTATAAATGATTGATCTCTCAAACATAAATAGCAGATATCATATATTCATATATTTATATTTGACCTGCCAACCAAATTAGTTCTCGTCACAAACTGATTGTTCAAATATATTATCCAATTTGTTTTGTTTTACAAATTAAAATAAATGTAATAGATTCCATAAACCTAATTTAACCTGATAGCTAAAATATTTTCTGTTAAATACTGCTTGTTCAACAATATGTAAAAATGTGTATTGATTTATATATATAGTTTCGAAAAGGTATAAATGACTGATCTCTCATACATAAATAGCAGATATGTATATGATTTCGTACATTTATATATGTCCTGTCAACAAAATTAGTTTTCGTTACAAACTACTTTATAATTAATATTATTAAGTATTATTATTAAATATTATGTTCATTTGTGTGACGACATGTATAGATATATCTGAAATATTATATTATTATATCGCATACATATATATCAGATATTTTTATGATTTCATATATATTTATAGATGATATTCCAATCAAATTAGTTTTCGTTAAATACTGTTTGTTCAACAATATTTAAAAATTTGTATTGATTTATATATATGTTTCGAAATGGTATAAATGATTGATCTCTCATACATAAATAGCAGATATCATATATTTATATTTGACCACCCAACCAAAATAGTTTTCGTCACAAACTGCTTGTTCAAATATATTATCCAATTTGTATTGTTTTACAATTTAATCAATATGTAATAGATTCCATAAACATAATTTAACTTGATAGCCAACTTATTTTTCGTTAAATACTGCTTGTTCAACAATATGTAAAAATTTATATTAATTTATATATATATTTCGAAATGGTATAAATGATTGATCTCTCAAACATAAATAGCAGATATCATATATTCATATATTTATATTTGACCTGCCAACCAAATTAGTTCTCGTCACAAACTGATTGTTCAAATATATTATCCAATTTGTTTTGTTTTACAAATTAAAATAAATGTAATAGATTCCATAAACCTAATTTAACCTGATAGCTAAAATATTTTCTGTTAAATACTGCTTGTTCAACAATATGTAAAAATGTGTATTGATTTATATATATAGTTTCGAAAAGGTATAAATGACTGATCTCTCATACATAAATAGCAGATATGTATATGATTTCGTACATTTATATATGTCCTGTCAACAAAATTAGTTTTCGTTACAAACTACTTTATAATTAATATTATTAAGTATTATTATTAAATATTATGTTCATTTGTGTGACGACATGTATAGATATATCTGAAATATTATATTATTATATCGCATACATATATATCAGATATTTTTATGATTTCATATATATTTATAGATGATATTCCAATCAAATTAGTTTTCGTTAAATACTGCTTGTTCAACAATATGTAAAAATTTATATTGATTTATATATATGTTTCGAAATGGTATAAATGATTGATCTCTCAAACATAAATAGCAGATATCATATATTCATATATTTATATTTGACCTGCCAACCAAATTAGTTTTCGTCACAAACTGCTTGTTCAAAAATATTATCCAATTTGAATTGTTTTACAAATTAATATATACGTAATAGTGTCCATATACTTAATTTAATCTGATAACCAAAATATTTTTCGTTAAATACTGCTTGTTCATTTATATATATGGTTGATGGTGATTTATATATATGGTTACGAAATGGTATAAATGATTGATCTCTCATACTTAAATATCAGATATGTATTTGATTTCGTACATTTATATATGACCTGCCAACCAAATTAGTTTTCGTCACAAACTGCTTGTTCAAATATATTATTCAATTTTAATTGTTTTAGAAATTAATGTATATGTTATAGATTTCATATACTTAATTTAATCTGATAAACAATATATATCTCGTTAAATACTGCTTGTTTAACAATATGTAAAAAGTGGTATAAAATGATATAACTGATTGATCTCTCATACATAAATAAGACATATGTATATGTTTTCATTTATTTATATATGACCTGCCAACCAAATTAGTTTTCGTCACAAACTGCTTGTTCAAATATATTATTCAATTGTTTTACAAATTAATGTATATGTAATAGATTCCATATACTTAATTTAATCTGATAAACAATATATTTCTCGTTAAATACTGCTTGTTTAACAATATGTAAAAAGTGGTATAAAATAATATAAATAATTGATATCTCATACATAAATATGACAAATGTATATGATTTCATACATTTATATATGACCTGCCAACTAAATTATTTTTCTTCAAATACTGATTTTTCATCAATACGAGCAAGTTTTTCTTGTTTTATATATATGTAAATTTAAACGTATATGTATGCTCATTTCTGTTAATTTGTTAGTCGTTATGTTATCGAAATAGTATATATGATTCATATCTCATTTAAATATATCAGATACCTGTACGATTTCATATATTTATATTCGACCTGCTAACAAAATTAGTTTTCGTTTCAAATTGCTTTATAATTAATATTATTAAGTATTATTATTAAATATTATGTTCATTTGTGTGTAGACATGTATAGATGTATCTGAAATAGTATATTATTATATCGCATACATATATATCAGATATTTTTATGATTTCATATATATTTATAGATGATATTCCAATCAAATTAGTTTTCGTTAAATACTGCTTGTTCAATAATATGTAAAAATTTGTATTGATTTATATATACGTTTCGAAATGGTATAAATGATTGATCTCTCATACATAAATAGCAGATATCATATATTTATATTTGACCACCCAACCAAAATAGTTTTCGTCACAAACTGCTTGTTCAAATATATTATTCAATTTGTATTGTTTTACAATTTAATATATATGTAATAGATTCCATATACTTAATTTAATCTGATAACCAATATATTTTTTGTTAAATACTGCTTGTTCAACAATATGTAAAAATTGGTATAAAATGATATAAATGATTGATCTCTCATACATAAATAGGACATTTATTTATATATATATATTCCATATACTTAATTTAATCTGATAAACAATTATTTCTCGTTAATACTGCTTGTTTAACAATATTTAAAAAGTACATAAATAAAACAAATGTATATGATTTCATTTATTTATATATGACTTACCAACCAAATTAGTTTTCGTCACAAACTGCTTTATAATTAATATTATTAAGTATTATTATTAAATAGTATGTTCATTTGTGTTTAGACATGTATACATGTATCTGAAATAGTATATTATTGATATCGGATACATATTTATCAGATATGTATATGAGTTCTTATATATTTTAATATGATATTCCAATCGAATTAGTTTTCGTTAAATACTGCTTGTTCAACAATATGTAAAAATTTGTATTGATTTATATATATGTTTCGAAATGGTAAAAATGATTCATCTCTCATACATAAATAGCAGATATCATATATTTATTACTGCTTGTTCAACAATATGTATTGATTTATATATATGGTTACGAAATGGTATAAATGATTGATCTCTCATACATAAATATCAGATATGTATATGATTTCGTACATTTATATATGACCTGCCAACCAAATTAGTTTTCGTCACAAACTGCTTGTTCAAATATATTATCCAATTTGAATTGTTTTACAAATTAATGTATATGTAATACATTCCATATACTTTATTTAATCTGATAACCAATATATTTCTCGTTAAATACTGCTTGTTTAACCATATGTAAAAAGTGGTATGAAATGATATAAATGATTGATATATCATACATAAATATGACATATGTATATGATTTCATACATTTATATATGACCTGCCAACCAAATTAGTTTTCGTTACAAACTGCTTTATAATTAATATTATTAAGTATTATTATAAAATAGTATGTTCATTTGTGTGTAGACATGTATACATGTATCTGAAATAGTATATTATTGATATCGGATACATATTTTTCAGATATGTATATGAGTTCTTATATATTTATATATGATATTCCAATCAAATTAGTTTTCGTTAAATACTGCTTGTTCAACAATATGTAAAAATTTGTATTGATTTATAAATATATATATTTCGAAATAGTATAAATGATTAAATAGCAGATATCATATATTCATATATTTATATTTGACCTGCCAACCAAATTAGTTTTCGTTACAAACTGCTTTATAATTAATATTATTAAGTATTATTATTAAATAGTATGTTCATTTGTGTTTAGACATGTATACATTTATCTGAAATAGTATATTATTGATATCGGATACATATTTATCAGATATGTATATGAGTTCTTATATATTTATATATGATATTCCAATCAAATTAGTTTTCGTTAAATACTGCTTGTTCAACAATATGTAAAAATTTGTATTGATTTATAAATATATATATTTCGAAATAGTATAAATGATTAATTAGCAGATATCATATATTCATATATTTATATTTGACCTGCCAACCAAATTAGTTTTCGTTACAAACTGCTTTATAATTAATATTATTAAGTATTATTATTAAATAGTATGTTCATTTGTGTGTAGACATGTATACATGTATCTGAAATAGTATATTATTGATATCGGATACATATTTATCAGATATGTATATGATTTCATATATATTTATAGATGATATTCCAATCAAATTAGTTTTCGTTAAATACTGCTTGTTCAACAATATGTATTGATTTATATATATGGTTACGAAATGGTATAAATGATTGATCTCTCATACATAAATAGCAGATATCATATATTTATATTTGACCACCCAACCAAAATAGTTTTCGTCACAAACTGCTTGTTCAAATATATTATCCATTTGTATTGGTTTACAATTTAATATATTTGTAATAGATTCCATAAATATAATTTAACTTGATAGCCAACTTATTTTTATATTTATAAGAAATTTATATTAATTTATATATATATTTCGAAATGGTATAAATGATTGATCTCTCATACATAAATAGCAGATATCTTATATTCATATATAATTAGTTTTCGTCACAAACTGCTTGTTCAAAAATATTATCCAATTTGAATTGTTTTACAAATTAATATATATGTAATAGATTCCATATACTTAATTTAATCTGATAAACAATATATTTCTCGTTAAATACTGCTTGTTTAACAATATGTAAAAAGTGGTATAAAATGCTATAAATGATTGATATATCATACATAAATATGACATATGTATATGATTTCATACATTTATATATGACCTGCCAACTAAATTATTTTTCTTCAAATACTGATTTTTCATCAATACGAGCAAGTTTTTATTGATTTATATATATGCAAATTTAAACGTATATGTATGCTCATTTCTGTTAATTTGTTAGTCGTTATGTTATCGAAATAGTATATATGATTCATATCTCATTTATATATATCAGATATCTGTACGATTTCATATATTTATATTCGACCTGCTAACCAAATTAGTTTTCGTTTCAAATTGCTTTATCATTAATATTCTTAATTATTATTATGTTTATTTGTGTGTAGACATGTATACATGCATCTGAAATAGTATATTATTAATATCGGATACATTTTTATCAGATATGTATATGAGTTCATATATATTTATAGATGATATTCCAATCAAATTAGTTTTCGTTAAATACTGCTTGTTCAACAATATGTAAAAATTTGTATTGATTTATATATATGTTTCGAAATGGTAAAAATGATTGATCTCTCATACATAAATAGCAGATATCATATATTTATATTTGACCACCCAACCAAAATAGTTTTCGTCACAAACTGCTTGTTCAAATATATTATCAAATTTGTATTGTTTTACAATTTAATATATATGTAATAGATTCCATAAACCTAATTTAACTTGATAGCCAACTTTTTTTGTTAAATACTGCTTGTTCAACAATATTTAAAAATTTGTATTAATTTATATATATATTTCGAAATGGTATAAATGATTGATCTCTCATACATAAATAGCAGATATCATATATTCATATATTTATATTTGACCTGCCAACCAAATTAGTTATCGTCACAAACTGCTTGTTCAAAAATATTATCCAATTTGAATTGTTTTACAAATTAATATATACCTAATAGAGTCCATATACTTAATTTAATCTGATAACCAAACTATTTTTCGTTAAATACTGCTTGTTTAACAATATTTAAAAAGTGGTATAAAATGAAATAAATGATTGATCTCTCATACATAAATAGGACATATGTATATGATTTCATTTATTTATATATGACCTGCAAACCAAATTAGTTTTCGTCACAAACTGCTTGTTCAAATATATTATTCAATTTTAATTGTTTTAGAAATTAATGTATATGTTATAGATTCCATATACTTAATTTAATCTGATAAACAATATATTTCTCGTTAAATATTGCTTGTTCAACAATATGTAAAAAGTGGTATAAAATGATATAAATGATTGATCTATCATATATAAATATGACATATGTATATGATTTCATACATTTATATATGACCTGCCAAGCAAATTAGTTTTCGTCAAAAACTGCACATACATATCTATCAGATATTTATATGATTTCATATATATTTATAGATGATATTCCAATCAAATTAGATATTCCAAATTACGTAATAGAGTGAAATAGTATATTATTGATATCGGATACATATTTATCAGATATGTATATGAGTTCATATATATTTATATATGATATTCCAATCAAATTAGTTTTCGTTAAATACTGCTTGTTCAACAATATGTAAAAATGTGTATTGATTTATAAATATATATATTTCGAAATAGTATAAATGATTGATCTCTCATACATAAATAGCAGATATCATATATTTATATTTGACCACCCAACCAAAATAGTTTTCGTCACAAACTGCTTGTTCAAATATATTATCAAATTTGTATTGTTTTACAATTTAATATATATGTAATAGATTCCATAAACATAATTTAACTTGATAGCCAACTTATTTTTCGTTATATACTGCTTGTTCAACAATATGTAAAAATTTGTATTAATTTATATATATATTTCGAAATGGTATAAATGATTGATCTCTCATACATAAATAGCAGATATCATATATTCATATATTTATATTTGACCTGCCAACCAAATTAGTTATCGTCACCAACTGCTTGTTCAAAAATATTATCCAGTTTGAATTGTTTTAAAAGTTAATATATACGTAAATAGGACATATGTATATGATTTCATTTATTTATATATGACTTGCCAACCAAATTAGTTTTCGTCACAAACTGCCTGTTCAAATATATTATTCAATTTTAATTGTTTTAAAAATTAATATATATGTAATAGATTCCATATACTTAATTTAATCTGATAAACAATATATTTCTTGTTAAATACTGCTTGTTTAACAATATGTAAAAAGTGGTATAAAATGATATAAATAATTGATATCTCATACATAAATATGACATATGTATATGATTTCATACATTTATATATGACCTGCCAACTAAATTATTTTTCTTCAAATACTGATTTTTCATCAATACGAGCAAGTTTTTATTGATTTATATATATGCAAATTTAAACGTATATGTATGCTATTTCTGTTAATTTGTTAGTCGTTATGTTATCGAAATAGTATATATGATTCATATCTCATTTATATATATCAGATATCTGTACGAATTCATATATTTATATTCGATCTGCTAACCAAATTAGTTTTTGTTTCAAATTGATTTATAATTAATATTATTAATTATTATTATTAAATATTATGTTCATTTGTGTGTAGACATGTATACATGTATCTAAAATAGTATATTATTGATATCGGATACATATTTATCAGATATGTATATGAGTTCATATATATTTAAATATGATATTCTAATCAAATTAGTTTTCGTTAAATACTGCTTGTTCAACAATATGTAAAAATGTGTATTGATTTATAAATATATATATTTCGAAATAGTATAAATGATTGATCTCTCAAACATAAATAGCAGATATCATATATTCATATATTTATATATGACCTGCCAACCAAATTAGTTCTCGTCACAAACTGCTTGTTCAAAAATATTATCCAATTTGAATTGTTTTACAAATTAATATATATGTAATAGATTCTATATAATTAATTTAATCTGATAGCCAAAATATTTTCGTTAAATACTGCTTGTTTAACAATATGTAAACATGTGTATTGATTAATATATATAGTTTCGAAAAGGTATAAATGATTGATCTGATTGATTGATAAATACCAGATATGTATATGATTTCGTACATATATATATGACCTGCCAACCAAATTAGTTTTCGTTACAAACTGCTTTATAATTAATATTATTAAGTATTATTATTAAATAGTATGTTCATTTGTGTGTAGACATGTATAGATGTATCTGAAATAGTATATTATTATATCGCATACATATATATCAGATATTGTTATGATTTCATATATATTTATAGATGATATTCCAATCAAATTAGTTTTCGTTAAATACTGCTTATTTCAAGTCTCTAGTATTTGATATACGTGAGTTATCGTTTTTGTTGAATTGTGGGCGAAAGGAGCGTGGCATCAAAAATCCAAAAATGACAAAATGTGCGGATTCAATATCAAACGTCCGTGTAAACACCTGGATTTCTGCAACCACAAAAGCTAGAGACTTCAAATAAAAAGCAGAATGCTCGATAATACCATACGCTGTACGAGTTTATTTTTTTTTCGATAACTCATCCCATTCCTTTTTATCGATAACTATCGAAAATATCGCTTTGTTTTCGAGGTCTGGCGTGCACACCGTTAAAGATAGAATCGTGCACTAAGTTGTGTTTGATTGCTATATTGAATCCGCACATTTTGTCATTTTTGGATTTTTGATGCCACGCCCCTTTCGCCCACAATTCAACAAAATCGATAACTCACGTATATCAAATACTAGAGACTTGAAATTTGTCAAATAGGTACATTAGGATGTCATAATCATTCCCCGAAAATTTCATTAAATACATAGGTTACTATTAAAGAAGAAGAATCGAAAACATATTCGCACAGCGACACACAGCGCCTGCGACTGCGTCACACAGCGGCGAGCGGCAATTGGAAGTAGGTAGCAAAAACAATTCGAACACAATTCGACCCAAACTCAAAGGCAATTGCGGTTCTTAGAAAATTTGCTCGCGAGCATTTGCATGTATTTGTGCACATGTATACAAATTGAACATGTATAAGCGCCACCTAGTCTGTGTGCGCTTTGCAGTGCAATCGCTGTTGATCTAGCCAAACATTTTGTTTAATAACTTTTGTGTTTATCAACGGATTTTGATGAAACTTTCACCATATGATTTAAATAATTGATTTAGTTTTCAAAAATACCAAACACCATATATATTGCAACTGAAAATAATTTTCAAAATTGTGGGGAAATTTGGGGCCAGTATCCAAATGTAACAAAAACCGAAATTGGTAAAAATACACATAAAGCTACATGCGAAATTTGGAGTCTCTAGCTCTTAAGATAAAAAAGATAAAAAATCATAACTGTTTTTTAATATGGTTTTAAATCGATAACAAATATTCAGGAATAGTTATCGATTTTCTGAAACAAACTCGATATGCGCGCCCAATATACGCGCCTAACAAAAAAAAATTCAAGTCTCTAGCTCTTATAGGTTCTGAGATCGACGCGTTCATACATACGGACGGACGGACGGACGGACGGACGGACAGACAGACGGACAGGGCTCAATCAACTTGTCTTGTCGTCCTGATCAAGAATATATATACTTTTGGGGGTGTGGCACGCCTCCTTCTGCCTGTTACATACTTTTAACAAAAACATTATACCCTTTTTCCCATTTTCAATGGGATCAGGGTATAAAAATAAACTCGTACAGCGTATGGTATTATCGAGCATTTTGCTTTTTATTTGAAGTCTCTAGCTTTTGTGGTTGCAGAAAGCCAGGTGTTTACACGGACGGACGGACGGACGGACGGACGGACGGACGGACGGACGGACGGACGGACAGACGGACAGGGCTAGTTCAACTCAGCTCATCGAGCTGATCAAGAATATATATACTTTATGGGGTGTGGCACGCCTCCTTCTGCCTGTTACATACATTTGCACAAAAACATTAACACTGAAATTTCCATTTTCAATGGATTCAGGGTATAAAAAGTGGTATAAAATGATATAAATGATTGATATCTCATACATAAATATGACATATGTATATGATTTCATACATTTATATATGACCTGCCAACTAAATTATTTTTCTTCAAATACTGATTTTTCATCAATACGAGCAAGTTTTTATTGATATATACATATGTAAATTTAAACGTATATGTATGCTCATTTCTGTTAATTTGTTAGTCGTTATGTTATCGAAATAGTATATATGATTCATATCTCATTTATATATATCAGATATCTGTACGATTTCATATATTTATATTCGACCTGCTAACCAAATTAGTTTTCGTTTCAAATTGCTTTATCATTTTTATCATTTTTAATTATTATTATTAAATATTATGTTCATTTGTGTGTAGACATGTATACATGTATCTGAAATAGTATATTATTGATATCGGATACATATTTATCAGATATGTATATGAGTTCATATATATTTATATATGATAGTCCAATCAAATTAGTTTTCGTTAAATACTGCTTGTTGAACAATATGTAAAAATGTGTATTGATTTATAAATATATATATTTCGAAATAGTATAAATGATTGATCTCTCAAACATAAATAGCAGATATCATATATTCATATATTTATATTTGACCTGCACACCAAATTATTTTTCGTTACAAACTGCTTATTCAAATATATTATCCAATTTGTTTTGTTTTACAAATTAAAATAAATGTAATAGATTCCATAAACATAATTTAACCTGATAGCCAAAATATTTTCTGTTAAATACTGCTTGTTCAACAATATTTAAAAATGTGTATTGATTTATATATATGTTTCGAAATGGTATAAATGATTGATCTCTCATACATAAATAGCAGATATCATATATTTATATTTGACCACCCAACCAAAATAGTTTTCGTCACAAACTTCTTGTTCAAATATATTATCCAATTTGTATTGTTTTACAAATTAATATATACGTAATAGAGTCCATATACTTAATTTAATCTGATAACCAACATATTTTTCGTTAAATACTGCTTGTTCAACAATATGTATTGATTTATATATAAATGATTACGAAATGGTATAAATGATTGATCTCTCATACATAAATATCTGATATGTATATGACTTCGTACATTTATATATGACCTGCCAACCAAATTAGTTTTCGTCACAAACTGCTTGTTCAAATATATTATACAATTTGTATTGTTTTACAAATTAATGTATATGTAATAGATTCCATATACTTAATTTAATCTGATAAACAATATATTTCTAGTTAAATACTGCTTGTTTAACAATATGTAAAAAGTGGTATAAAATGAAATAAATGATTGATCTCTCATACATAAATAGGACATATGTATATGATTTCATTTATTTATATATGACCTGCACACCAAATTAGTTTTCGTCACAAACTGATAATTCAAATATATTATTGAATTTTAATTGTTTTAGAAATAAATGTATATGTTATAGATTCCATATACCTAATTTAATCTGATAAACAATATATTTCTCGTTAAATACTGCTTGTTCAACAAAATTTTGTGTTTTATATATGGTTACGAAATGGTATAAATGATTGATCTCTCATACATAAATATCAGATATGTATATGATTTCATTAATTTATATATGACCTGCCAACCAAATTAGTTTTCGTCACAAACTGCTTGTTTAAATATATTATCCAATCGGAATTGTTTTACAAAAAATAATGTATATGTAATATATTCCATATACTTAATTTAATCTGATAAACAATATATTTCTCGTTAAATGCTGCTTGTATAACAATATCTAAAAAAGTGGTATAAAATGATATAAATTATTGATCTCTCATACATAAATATGACATATGTATATGGTTTCATACATTTATATATGACATGCCAACCAAATTAGTTTTCGTCACATACTGCACATACATATTTATCAGATATTTATATGATTTCATATATATTTATAGATGATATTCCAATCAATTTAGATATTACAAATAACGTAATAGAGTAAATATACTTAATTTAATCTGATAACCAAAATATTTTTCGTTAAATACTGATTGTTTAACAATATGTAAAAAGTGGTATTAAATGATATAACTGATTGATCTCTCATACATAAATAAGACAGATGTATACGATTTCATTTAAATAAATACTGCTTTTTTAACAATATATAAAAAGTGGTATAAAATGATATAAATGATTGATATTTCATACGTAAATATGACATATGTATATGATTTCATATATTTATATATGACTAGCCAACCAAATTAGTTTTCGTCACAAACTGCTTGTTCAAAATTAATATCCAATTTGAATTGTTTTACAAATTAATATATACGGAATAGATTCCATATACTTAATTTGATCTGATAAACAATATATACATAAATATCAGATATGTATATGATTTCATATATTTATATATGACCTGCCAACCAAATTAGTTTTCGTCACAAACTGCTTGTTCAAATATATTATCCAATTGGAATTGTTTTACAAATTAATATATATGTAATAGATTCCATATACTTAATTTAATCAGATAAACAATATATTTCTCGTTAAATACTGCTTGTATAACAAGATGTAAAAAAGTGGTATAAAATTATATAAATGATTGATCTATGTATGATAAATATCAGATATGTATATGATTTAATATATTTATATATGACCTGCCAACCAAATTAGTTTTCGTCACAAACTGCTTGTTCAAATATATTATTCAATTGTTTTACAAATTAATGTATATTTAATAGATTCCATATACTTAATTTAATCTGATAAACAATATATTTCTCGTTAAATGCTGCTTGTATAACAATATCTAAAAAAGTGGTATAAAATGATATAAATTATTGATCTCTCATACATAAATATGACATATGTATATGGTTTCATACATTTATATATGACATGCCAACCAAATTAGTTTTCGTCACATACTGCACATACATATTTATCAGATATTTATATGATTTCATATATATTTATAGATGATATTCCAATCAATTTAGATATTACAAATAACGTAATAGAGTAAATATACTTAATTTAATCTGATAACCAAAATATTTTTCGTTAAATACTGATTGTTTAACAATATGTAAAAAGTGGTATTAAATGATATAACTGATTGATCTCTCATACATAAATAAGACATATGTATATGATTTCATTTAAATAAATACTGCTTGTTTAACAATATATAAAAAGTGGTATAAAATGATATAAATGATTGATATTTCATACGTAAATATGACATATGTATATGATTTCATATATTTATATATGACTAGCCAACCAAATTAGTTTTCGTCACAAACTGCTTGTTCAAAATTAATATCCAATTTGAATTGTTTTACAAATTAATATATACGGAATAGATTCCATATACTTAATTTGATCTGATAAACAATATATACATAAATATCAGATATGTATATGATTTCATATATTTATATATGACCTGCCAACCAAATTAGTTTTCGTCACAAACTGCTTGTTCAAATATATTATCCAATTGGAATTGTTTTACAAATTAATGTATATGTAATAGATTCCATATACTTAATTTAATCAGATAAACAATATATTTCTAGTTAAATACTGCTTGTATAACAAGATGTAAAAAAGTGGTATAAAATTATATAAATGATTGATCTCTCATACATAAATATCAGATATGCATATGATTTAATATATTTATATATGACCTGCAAACCAAATTAGTTTTCGTCACAAACTGCTTGTTCAAATATATTATTCAATTGTTTTACAAATTAATGTATATTTAATAGATTCCATATACTTAATTTAATCTGATAAACAATATATTTCTCGTTAAATACTGCTTGTTTAACAATATGTAAAAAGTGGTATAAAATGATATAAATGATTTATATCTCATACATAAATATGACATATTTATATGATTTCATACATTTATATATGACCTGCAAACTAAATTATTTTTCTTCAAATACTGATTTTTCATCAATACGAGCAAGTTTTTATTGATTTATATATATGTAAATTTAAACTTATATGTATGCTCATTTCTATTAATTTGTTAGTCGTTATGTTATCGAAATAGTATATATGATTCATATCTCATTTATATATATCAGATATCTGTACCATTTCATATATTTATATTCGACCTGCTAACCAAATTAGTTTTCGTTTCAAATTGCTTTATAATTAATATTATTAAGTATTATAATTAAATATTATGTTCATTTGTGTGTAGACATGTATAGATGTATCTGAAATAGTATATTATTATATCGCATACATATATATCAGATATTTTTATGATTTCATATATATTTATAGATGATATTCCAATCAATTTAGATATTCCAAATAACGTAATAGAGTAAATATACTTAATTTAATCTGATAACCAATATATTTCCCGTTAAATACTGATTGCTTAACAATATGTAACAAGTAACGAAACTCTAGTCGAGACTGCTCGACTAAGGGATACCCTGAATTCATTGAGCTGTAATACCAATCATTAAGAGCTTCATTTATTCATTAATAGTAACCAACACAAGCACCCACACACACACAAACATATGCATGCATGTAATATGCTCACTGCGAAGTATTGCGGCTGCAGCAGAGGCTGTACTATGCAAACTTTATTGTTTAATAACTTTTTTTCTAGACCTATGTTCTTAATGAAATTTTCGGGGAATAATTATGACCTTCAAATGTACCTATTTGCCAAATTTCAAGTCTCTAGTATTTGATATACGTGAGTTATTGTTTTTATTGAATTGTGGGTGAAAGGGGCGTGGCATCAAAAATCCAAAAATAACAAAATGTGCGGATTTAATATAGTAATCAAACACAACTTAGTGCACGATTCTATCTTTAACGGTGTGCACGCCAGACCTCAAAAACAAAGCGATATTTTCGATAGTTATCGATAAAAAAGAAATGGGACGAGTTATCGAAAAAAAAAAAATAAACTCGTACAGCGTATGGTATTATCGAGCATTTTGCTTTTTATTTGAAGTCTCTAGCTTTTGTGGTTGCAGAAATCCAGGTGTTTACACGGACGGGCGGACGGACAGACGGACAGGGCTAGTTCAACTCAGCTCGTCGAGCTGATCAAGAATATATATACTTTATGGGGTGTGGCACGCCTCCTTCTGCCTGTTACATACATTTGCACAATAACATTATACCCTAAAATTTCCATTTTCAATGGATTCAGGGTATAACAAGTAACTAAACTCTAGTTGAGACTGCTCGACTAAGAGATACCCTGAATCCATTGAAAATGGAAATTTCAGGGTATAATGTTATTGTGCAAATGTATGTAACAGGCAGAAGGAGGCGTGCCACACCCCATAAAGTATATATATTCTTGATCAGCTCGACGAGCTGAGTTGAACTAGCCCTGTCCGTCTGTCCGTCCGCCCGTCCGTGTAAACACCTGGATTTCTGCAACCACAAAAGCTAGAGACTTCAAATAAAAAGCAAAATGCTCGATAATACCATACGCTGTACGAGTTTATTTTTTTTTTTCGATAACTCGTCCCATTTCTTTTTTATCGATAACTATCGAAAATATCGCTTTGTTTTTGAGGTCTGGCGTGCACACCGTTAAAGATAGAATCGTGCACTAAGTTGTGTTTGATTACTATATTAAATCCGCACATTTTGTTATTTTTGGATTTTTGATGCCACGCCCCTTTCACCCACAATTCAATAAAAACAATAACTCACGTATATCAAATACTAGAGACTTGAAATTTGGCAAATAGGTACATTTGAAGGTCATAATTATTCCCCGAAAATTTCATTAAGAACATAGGTCTAGAAAAAAAGTTATTAAACAATAAAGTTTGCATAGTACAGCCTCTGCTGCAGCCGCAATACTTCGCAGTGAGCATATTACATGCATGCATATGTTTGTGTGTGTGTGGGTGCTTGTGTTGGTTACTATTAATGAATAAATGAAGCTCTTAATGATTGGTATTACAGCTCAATGAATTCAGGGTATCCCTTAGTCGAGCAGTCTCGACTAGAGTTTCGTTACTTGTTACATATTGTTAAGCAATCAGTATTTAACGGGAAATATATTGGTTATCAGATTAAATTAAGTATATTTACTCTATTACGTTATTTGGAATATCTAAATTGATTGGAATATCATCTATAAATATATATGAAATCATAAAAATATCTGATATATATGTATGCGATATAATAATATACTATTTCAGATACATCTATACATGTCTACACACAAATGAACATAATATTTAATTATAATACTTAATAATATTAATTATAAAGCAATTTGAAACGAAAACTAATTTGGTTAGCAGGTCGAATATAAATATATGAAATGGTACAGATATCTGATATATATAAATGAGATATGAATCATATATACTATTTCGATAACATAACGACTAACAAATTAATAGAAATGAGCATACATATAAGTTTAAATTTACATATATATAAATCAATAAAAACTTGCTCGTATTGATGAAAAATCAGTATTTGAAGAAAAATAATTTAGTTTGCAGGTCATATATAAATGTATGAAATCATATAAATATGTCATATTTATGTATGAGATATAAATCATTTATATCATTTTATACCACTTTTTACATATTGTTAAACAAGCAGTATTTAACGAGAAATATATTGTTTATCAGATTAAATTAAGTATATGGAATCTATTAAATATACATTAATTTGTAAAACAATTGAATAATATATTTGAACAAGCAGTTTGTGACGAAAACTAATTTGGTTTGCAGGTCATATATAAATATATTAAATCATATGCATATCTGATATTTATGTATGAGAGATCAATCATTTATATAATTTTATACCACTTTTTTACATCTTGTTATACAAGCAGTATTTAACTAGAAATATATTGTTTATCTGATTAAATTAAGTATATGGAATCTATTACATATACATTAATTTGTAAAACAATTCCAATTGGATAATATATTTGAACAAGCAGTTTGTGACGAAAACTAATTTGGTTGGCAGGTCATATATAAATATATGAAATCATATACATATCTGATATTTATGTATATATTGTTTATCAGATCAAATTAAGTATATGGAATCTATTCCGTATATATTAATTTGTAAAACAATTCAAATTGGATATTAATTTTGAACAAGCAGTTTGTGACGAAAACTAATTTGGTTGGCTAGTCATATATAAATATATGAAATCATATACATATGTCATATTTACGTATGAAATATCAATCATTTATATCATTTTATACCACTTTTTATATATTGTTAAACAAGCAGTATTTATTTAAATGAAATCATATACATATGTCTTATTTATGTATGAGAGATCAATCAGTTATATCATTTAATACCACTTTTTACATATTGTTAAACAATCAGTATTTAACGAAAAATATTTTGGTTATCAGATTAAATTAAGTATATTTACTCTATTACGTTATTTGTAATATCTAAATTGATTGGAATATCATCTATAAATATATATGAAATCATATAAATATCTGATAAATATGTATGTGCAGTATGTGACGAAAACTAATTTGGTTGGCATGTCATATATAAATGTATGAAACCATATACATATGTCATATTTATGTATGAGAGATCAATAATTTATATCATTTTATACCACTTTTTTAGATATTGTTATACAAGCAGCATTTAACGAGAAATATATTGTTTATCAGATTAAATTAAGTATATGGAATCTATTAAATATACATTAATTTGTAAAACAATTGAATAATATATTTGAACAAGCAGTTTGTGACGAAAACTAATTTGGTTGGCAGGTCATATATAAATATATTAAATCATATACATATCTGATATTTATCATACATAGATCAATCATTTATATAATTTTATACCACTTTTTTACATCTTGTTATACAAGCAGTATTTAACGAGAAATATATTGTTTATCTGATTAAATTAAGTATATGGAATCTATTACATATATATTAATTTGTAAAACAATTCCAATTGGATAATATATTTGAACAAGCAGTTTGTGACGAAAACTAATTTGGTTGGCAGGTCATATATAAATATATGAAATCATATACATATCTGATATTTATGTATATATTGTTTATCAGATCAAATTAAGTATATGGAATCTATTCCGTATATATTAATTTGTAAAACAATTCAAATTGGATATTAATTTTGAACAAGCAGTTTGTGACGAAAACTAATTTGGTTGGCTAGTCATATATAAATATATGAAATCATATACATATGTCATATTTACGTATGAAATATCAATCATTTATATCATTTTATACCACTTTTTATATATTGTTAAAAAAACAGTATTTATTTAAATGAAATCATATACATCTGTCTTATTTATGTATGAGAGATCAATCAGTTATATCATTTAATACCACTTTTTACATATTGTTAAACAATCAGTATTTAACGAAAAATATTTTGGTTATCAGATTAAATTAAGTATATTTACTCTATTACGTTATTTGTAATATCTAAATTGATTGGAATATCATCTATAAATATATATGAAATCATATAAATATCTGATAAATATGTATGTGCAGTATGTGACGAAAACTAATTTGGTTGGCAGGTCATATATAAATGTATGAAACCATATACATATGTCATATTTATGTATGAGAGATCAATAATTTATATCATTTTATACCACTTTTTTAGATATTGTTATACAAGCAGCATTTAACGAGAAATATATTGTTTATCAGATTAAATTAAGTATATGGAATCTATTAAATATACATTAATTTGTAAAACAATTGAATAATATATTTGAACAAGCAGTTTGTGACGAAAACTAATTTGGTTGGCAGGTCACATATAAATATATTAAATCATATACATATCTGATATTTATGTATGAGAGATCAATCATTTATATAATTTTATACCACTTTTTTACATCTTGTTATACAAGCAGTATTTAACGAGAAATATATTGTTTATCTGATTAAATTAAGTATATGGAATCTATTACAAATACATTAATTTGTAAAACAATTCCAATTGGATAATATATTTGAACAAGCAGTTTGTGACGAAAACTAATTTGGTTGGCAGGTCATATATAAATATATGAAATCATATACATATCTGATATTTATGTATATATTGTTTATCAGATCAAATTAAGTATATGGAATCTATTCCGTATATATTAATTTGTAAAACAATTCAAATTGGATATTATTTTTGAACAAGCAGATTGTGACGAAAACTAATTTGGTTGGCTAGTCAAGTATAAATAGATGAAATCATATACATATATCTTATTTATGTATGAGAGATCAATCAGTTATATCATTTAATACCACTTTTTACATATTGTTAAACAATCAGTATTTAACGAAAAATATTTTGGTTATCAGATTAAATTAAGTATATTTACTCTATTACGTTATTTGTAATATCTAAATTGATTGGAATATCATCTATAAATATATATGAAATCATATAAATATCTGATAAATATGTATGTGCAGTATGTGACGAAAACTAATTTGGTTGGCAGGTCATATATAAATGTATGAAACCATATACATATGTCATATTTATGTATGAGAGATCAATAATTTATATCATTTTATACCACTTTTTTAGATATTGTTATACAAGCAGCATTTAACGAGAAATATATTGTTTATCAGATTAAATTAAGTATATGGAATATATTACATATACATTATTTTTTGTAAAACAATTCCGATTGGATAATATATTTAAACAAGCAGTTTGTGACGAAAACTAATTTGGTTGGCAGGTCATATATAAATTAATGAAATCATATACATATCTGATATTTATGTATGAGAGATCAATCATTTATACCATTTCGTAACCATATATAAAACACAAAATTTTGTTGAACAAGCAGTATTTAACGAGAAATATATTGTTTATCAGATTAAATTAGGTATATGGAATCTATAACATATACATTTATTTCTAAAACAATTAAAATTCAATAATATATTTGAATTATCAGTTTGTGACGAAAACTAATTTGGTGTGCAGGTCATATATAAATAAATGAAATCATATACATATGTCCTATTTATGTATGAGAGATCAATCATTTATTTCATTTTATACCACTTTTTACATATTGTTAAACAAGCAGTATTTAACTAGAAATATATTGTTTATCAGATTAAATTAAGTATATGGAATCTATTACATATACATTAATTTGTAAAACAATACAAATTGTATAATATATTTGAACAAGCAGTTTGTGACGAAAACTAATTTGGTTGGCAGGTCATATATAAATGTACGAAGTCATATACATATCAGATATTTATGTATGAGAGATCAATCATTTATACCATTTCGTAATCATTTATATATAAATCAATACATATTGTTGAACAAGCAGTATTTAACGAAAAATATGTTGGTTATCAGATTAAATTAAGTATATGGACTCTATTACGTATATATTAATTTGTAAAACAATACAAATTGGATAATATATTTGAACAAGAAGTTTGTGACGAAAACTATTTTGGTTGGGTGGTCAAATATAAATATATGATATCTGCTATTTATGTATGAGAGATCAATCATTTATACCATTTCGAAACATATATATAAATCAATACACATTTTTAAATATTGTTGAACAAGCAGTATTTAACAGAAAATATTTTGGCTATCAGGTTAAATTATGTTTATGGAATCTATTACATTTATTTTAATTTGTAAAACAAAACAAATTGGATAATATATTTGAATAAGCAGTTTGTAACGAAAAATAATTTGGTGTGCAGGTCAAATATAAATATATGAATATATGATATCTGCTATTTATGTTTGAGAGATCAATCATTAATACTATTTCGAAATATATATATTTATAAATCAATACACATTTTTACATATTGTTCAACAAGCAGTATTTAACGAAAACTAATTTGATTGGACTATCATATATAAATATATATGAACTCATATACATATCTGATAAATATGTATCCGATATCAATAATATACTATTTCAGATACATGTATACATGTCTACACACAAATGAACATAATATTTAATAATAATAATTAAAAATGATAAAAATGATAAAGCAATTTGAAACGAAAACTAATTTGGTTAGCAGGTCGAATATAAATATATGAAATCGTACAGATATCTGATATATATAAATGAGATATGAATCATATATACTATTTCGATAACATAACGACTAACAAATTAACAGAAATGAGCATACATATACGTTTAAATTTACATATGTATATATCAATAAAAACTTGCTCGTATTGATGAAAAATCAGTATTTGAAGAAAAATAATTTAGTTGGCAGGTCATATATAAATGTATGAAATCATATACATATGTCATATTTATGTATGAGATATCAATCATTTATATCATTTTATACCACTTTTTATACCCTGAATCCATTGAAAATGGAAATTTCAGTGTTAATGTTTTTGTGCAAATGTATGTAACAGGCAGAAGGAGGCGTGCCACACCCCATAAAGTATATATATTCTTGATCAGCTCGATGAGCTGAGTTGAACTAGCCCTGTCCGTCTGTCCGTCCGTCCGTCCGTCCGTCCGTCCGTCCGTCCGTCCGTCCGTGTAAACACCTGGCTTTCTGCAACCACAAAAGCTAGAGACTTCAAATAAAAAGCAAAATGCTCGATAATACCATACGCTGTACGAGTTTATTTTTATACCCTGATCCCATTGAAAATGGGAAAAAGGGTATAATGTTTTTGTTAAAAGTATGTAACAGGCAGAAGGAGGCGTGCCACACCCCCAAAAGTATATATATTCTTGATCAGGACGACAAGACAAGTTGATTGAGCCCTGTCCGTCTGTCTGTCCGTCCGTCCGTCCGTCCGTCCGTCCGTATGTATGAACGCGTCGATCTCAGAACCTATAAGAGCTAGAGACTTGAATTTTTTTTTGTTAGGCGCGTATATTGGGCGCGCATATCGAGTTTGTTTCAGAAAATCGATAACTATTCCTGAATATTTGTTATCGATTTAAAACCATATTAAAAAACAGTTATGATTTTTTATCTTTTTTATCTTAAGAGCTAGAGACTCCAAATTTCGCATGTAGCTTTATGTGTATTTTTACCAATTTCGGTTTTTGTTACATTTGGATACTGGCCCCAAATTTCCCCACAATTTTGAAAATTATTTTCAGTTGCAATATATATGGTGTTTGGTCTTTTTGAAAACTAAATCAATTATTTAAATCATATGGTGAAAGTTTCATCAAAATCCGTTGATAAACACAAAAGTTATTAAACAAAATGTTTGGCTAGATCAACAGCGATTGCACTGCAAAGCGCACACAGACTAGGTGGCGCTTATACATGTTCAATTTGTATACATGTGCACAAATACATGCAAATGCTCGCGAGCAAATTTTCTAAGAACCGCAATTGCCTTTGAGTTTGGGTCGAATTGTGTTCGAATTGTTTTTGCTACCTACTTCCAATTGCCGCTCGCCGCTGTGTGACGCAGTCGCAGGCGCTGTGTGTCGCTGTGCGAATATGTTTTCGATTCTTCTTCTTTAATAGTAACCTATGTATTTAATGAAATTTTCGGGGAATGATTATGACATCCTAATGTACCTATTTGACAAATTTCAAGTCTCTAGTATTTGATATACGTGAGTTATCGATTTTGTTGAATTGTGGGCGAAAGGGGCGTGGCATCAAAAATCCAAAAATGACAAAATGTGCGGATTCAATATAGCAATCAAACACAACTTAGTGCACGATTCTATCTTTAACGGTGTGCACGCCAGACCTCGAAAACAAAGCGATATTTTCGATAGTTATCGATAAAAAGGAATGGGATGAGTTATCGAAAAAAAAATAAACTCGTACAGCGTATGGTATTATCGAGCATTCTGCTTTTTATTTGAAGTCTCTAGCTTTTGTGGTTGCAGAAATCCAGGTGTTTACACGGACGTTTGATATTGAATCCGCACATTTTGTCATTTTTGGATTTTTGATGCCACGCTCCTTTCGCCCACAATTCAACAAAAACGATAACTCACGTATATCAAATACTAGAGACTTGAAATAAGCAGTATTTAACGAAAACTAATTTGATTGGAATATCATCTATAAATATATATGAAATCATAACAATATCTGATATATATGTATGCGATATAATAATATACTATTTCAGATACATCTATACATGTCTACACACAAATGAACATACTATTTAATAATAATACTTAATAATATTAATTATAAAGCAGTTTGTAACGAAAACTAATTTGGTTGGCAGGTCATATATATATGTACGAAATCATATACATATCTGGTATTTATCAATCAATCAGATCAATCATTTATACCTTTTCGAAACTATATATATTAATCAATACACATGTTTACATATTGTTAAACAAGCAGTATTTAACGAAAATATTTTGGCTATCAGGTTAAATTAGGTTTATGGAATCTATTACATATATATTAAATTGTAAAACAATACAAACTGGATAATATATTTGAACAAGCAGTTTGCGACGAAAAATATTTTGGTTATCAGATTAAATTAATTATATAGAATCTATTACATATATATTAATTTGTAAAACAATTCAAATTGGATAATATTTTTGAACAAGCAGTTTGTGACGAGAACTAATTTGGTTGGCAGGTCATATATAAATATATGAATATATGATATCTGCTATTTATGTTTGAGAGATCAATCATTTATACTATTTCGAAATATATATATTTATAAATCAATACACATTTTTACATATTGTTGAACAAGCAGTATTTAACGAAAACTAATTTGATTAGAATATCATATTTAAATATATATGAACTCATATACATATCTGATAAATATGTATCCGATATCAATAATATACTATTTTAGATACATGTATACATGTCTACACACAAATGAACATAATATTTAATAATAATAATTAATAATATTAATTATAAATCAATTTGAAACAAAAACTAATTTGGTTAGCAGATCGAATATAAATATATGAATTCGTACAGATATCTGATATATATAAATGAGATATGAATCATATATACTATTTCGATAACATAACGACTAACAAATTAACAGAAATAGCATACATATACGTTTAAATTTGCATATATATAAATCAATAAAAACTTGCTCGTATTGATGAAAAATCAGTATTTGAAGAAAAATAATTTAGTTGGCAGGTCATATATAAATGTATGAAATCATATACATATGTCATATTTATGTATGAAATATCAATCATTTATATCATTTTATACCACTTTTTACATATTGTTAAACAAGCAGTAGTTAACGAGAAATATATTGCTAATTATATTAAATTAAGTATATGGAATCTATAACATATACATTAATTTCTAAAACAATTAAAATTGAATAATATATTTGAACAAGCAGTTTGTGACGAAAACTAATTTGGTTGACAGGTCATATATAAATGTACGAAATCAAATACATATCTGATATTTAAGTATGAGAGATCAATCATTTATACCATTTCGTAACCATATAAATAAATCACCATCAACCATATATATAAATGAACAAGCAGTATTTAACGAAAAATATTTTGGTTATCATATTAAATTAAGTATATGGACTCTATTACATATATATTAATTTGTAAAACAATTCAAATTGGATAATATTTTTGAACAAGCAGTTTGTGACGAAAACTAATTTGGTTGGCAGGTCAAATATAAATATATGAATATATGATATCTGCTATTTATGTATGAGAGATCAATCATTTATACCATTTCGTAACCATATATATAAATCAATACACATTTTTACATATTGTTGAACAAGCAGTATTTAACAGAAAATGTTTTAGCTATCAGGTTAAATTGGGTTTATGGAATCTATTACATTTATTTTAATTTGTAAAACAAAAAAAATTGGATAATATATTTGAACAAGCATTTTGTGCAAAAAACTTTTTTGGTTGGGTGGTCAAATATAAATATATGATATATGATATTTATGTATGAGAGATCAATCACTTATACCATTTCGAAACATATATATAAATCAATAAAAATTTTAAATATTGTTGAACAAGCAGTATTAAAGCATACATGATAAAGCAATTTGAAACGAAAACTAATTTGGTTGGCAGGTCAAATATAAATAAATGAAATCATATACATATGTCCTATTTACGTATATATTAACTTTTAAAACAATTCAAACTGGATAATATTTTTGAACAAGCAGTTGGTGACGATAACTAATTTGGTTGGCAGGTCAAATATAAATATATGAATATATGATATCTGCTAATTAATCATTTATACTATTTCGAAATATATATATTTATAAATCAATACAAATTTTTACATATTGTTGTTAAAAAAGCAGTATTTATTTAAATGAAAACATATACATATGTCTTATTTATGTATGAGAGATCAATCAGTTATTTCATTTTATACCACTTTTTACATATTGTTATACAATCAGTATTTAACGAGAAATATATTGTTTATCAGATTAAATTAAGTATATGGAATCTATTACATATATATTAATTTTTAAAACAATTAAAATTGAATAATATATTTGAACAGGCAGTTTGTGACGAAAACTAATTTGGTTGGCAAGTCATATATAAATAAATGAAATCATATACATATGTCCTATTTACGTATATATTAACTTTTAAAACAATTCAAACTGGATAATATTTTTGAACAAGCAGTTGGTGACGATAACTAATTTGGTTGGCAGGTCAAATATAAATATATGAATATATGATATCTGCTATTTATGTATGAGAGATCAATCATTTATACCATTTCGAAATATATATATAAATTAATACAAATTTTTACATATTGTTGAACAAGCAGTATATAACGAAAAATAAGTTGGCTATCAAGTTAAATTATGTTTATGGAATCTATTACATATATATTAAATTGTAAAACAATACAAATTTGATAATATATTTGAACAAGCAGTTTGTGACGAAAACTATTTTGGTTGGGTGGTCAAATATAAATATATGATATCTGCTATTTATGTATGAGAGATCAATCATTTATACTATTTCGAAATATATATATTTATAAATCAATACACATTTTTACATATTGTTGAACAAGCAGTATTTAAGGAAAACTAATTTGATTGGAATATCATATATAAATATATATGAACTCATATACATATCTGATAAATATGTATCCGATATCAATAATATACTATTTCACTCTATTACGTAATTTGGAATATCTAATTTGATTGGAATATCATCTATAAATATATATGAAATCATATAAATATCTGATAGATATGTATGTGCAGTTTTTGACGAAAACTAATTTGCTTGGCAGGTCATATATAAATGTATGAAATCATATACATATGTCATATTTATATATGATAGATCAATCATTTATATCATTTTATACCACTTTTTACATATTGTTGAACAAGCAATATTTAACGAGAAATATATTGTTTATCAGATTAAATTAAGTATATGGAATCTATAACATATACATTAATTTCTAAAACAATTAAAATTGAATAATATATTTGAACAAGCAGTTTGTGACGAAAACTAATTTGGTTTGCAGGTCATATATAAATAAATGAAATCATATACATATGTCCTATTTATGTATGAGAGATCAATCATTTATTTCATTTTATACCACTTTTTAAATATTGTTAAACAAGCAGTATTTAACGAAAAATAGTTTGGTTATCAGATTAAATTAAGTATATGGACTCTATTAGGTATATATTAATTTGTAAAACAATTCAAATTGGATAATATTTTTGAACAAGCAGTTTGTGACGATAACTAATTTGGTTGGCAGGTCAAATATAAATATATGAATATATGATATCTGCTATTTATGTATGAGAGATCAATCATTTATACCATTTCGAAATATATATATAAATTAATACAAATTTTTACATATTGTTGAACAAGCAGTATTTAACAAAAAAAAGTTGGCTATCAAGTTAAATTAGGTTTATGGAATCTATTACATATATATTAAATTGTAAAACAATACAAATTTGATAATATATTTGAACAAGCAGTTTGTGACGAAAACTATTTTGGTTGGGTGGTCAAATATAAATATATGATATCTGCTATTTATGTATGAGAGATCAATCATTTTTACCATTTCGAAACATATATATAAATCAATACAAATTTTTACATATTGTTGAACAAGCAGTATTTAACGAAAACTAATTTGATTGGAATATCATCTATAAATATATATGAACTCATATACATATCTGATAAATATGTATCCGATATTAATAATATACTATTTCAGATGCATGTATACATGTCTACACACAAATAAACATAATAATAATTAAGAATATTAATGATAAAGCAATTTGAAACGAAAACTAATTTGGTTAGCAGGTCGAATATAAATATATGAAATCGTACAGATATCTGATATATATAAATGAGATATGAATCATATATACTATTTCGATAACATAACGACTAACAAATTAACAGAAATGAGCATACATATACGTTTAAATTTGCATATATATAAATCAATAAAAACTTGCTCGTATTGATGAAAAATCAGTATTTGAAGAAAAATAATTTAGTTGGCAGGTCATATATAAATGTATGAAATCATATACATATGTCATATTTATGTATGATATATCAATCATTTATAGCATTTTATACCACTTTTTACATATTGTTAAACAAGCAGTATTTAACGAGAAATATATTGTTTATCAGATTAAATTAAGTATATGGAATCTATTACATATACATTAATTTTTAAAACAATTCAAATTGGATAATATATTTGAACAAGCAGTTTGTGACGAAAACTAATTTGGTTGGCAGGTCATATATAAATAAATGAATTCATATACATATGTCCTATTTATGTATGAGAGATCAATCATTTATTTCATTTGTTGTTTGTTGTTTATTACATATTGTTGAACAATACGTATTTAACTAAAACTAATTTGATTGGAATATCATCTATAAATATATATGAAATCATAAAAATATCTCATATATATGTATGCGATATAATAATATACTATTTCAGATACATCTTTACATGTCTACACATAAATGAACATAATATTTAATAATAATAATTATTAACATTAATGATAAAGCAATTTGAAACGAAAACTAATTTGGTTAGCAGGTCGAATATAAATATATGAAATCGTACAGATATCTGATATATATAAATGAGATATGAATCATATATACTATTTCGATAACATAACGACAAACAAATTAACAGAAATGAGCATACATATACGTTTAAATTTACATATATATATAAATCAATAAAAACTTGCTCGTATTGATGAAAAATCAGTATTTGAAGAAAAATAATTTAGTTGGCAGGTCATATATAAATGTATGAAATCATATACATATGTCATATTTATGTATGAGATATCAATCATTTATATCAATTTATACCACTTTTTACATATTGTTAAACAAGCAGTATTTAACGAGAAATATATTGTTTATCAGATTAAATTAAGTATATGGAATCTATTACATATATATTAATTTGTAAAACAATTCAAATTGGATAATATTTTTGAACAAGCAGTTTGTGACGAAAACTAATTATATATGAATATAAGATATCTGCTATTTATGTATGAGAGATCAATCATTTATACCATTTCGAAATATATATATAAATTAATATAAATTTCTTATAAATATAAAAATAAGTTGGCTATCAAGTTAAATTATATTTATGGAATCTATTACAAATATATTAAATTGTAAACCAATACAAATGGATAATATATTTGAACAAGCAGTTTGTGACGAAAACTATTTTGGTTGGGTGGTCAAATATAAATATATGATATCTGCTATTTATGTATGAGAGATCAATCATTTATACCATTTCGTAACCATATATATAAATCAATACATATTGTTGAACAAGCAGTATTTAACGAAAACTAATTTGATTGGAATATCATATATAAATATATAAGAACTCATATACATATCTGATAAATATGTATCCGATATCAATAATATACTATTTCAGATACATGTATACATGTCTACACACAAATGAACATACTATTTAATAATAATACTTAATAATATTAATTATAAAGCAGTTTGTAACGAAAACTAATTTGGTTGGCAGGTCAAATATAAATATATGAATATATGATATCTGCTAATTAATCATTTATACTATTTCGAAATATATATATTTATAAATCAATACAAATTTTTACATATTGTTGAACAAGCAGTATTTAACGAAAACTAATTTGATTGGAATATCATATATAAATATATAAGAACTCATATACATATCTGATAAATATGTATCCGATATCAATAATATACTATTTCAGATAAATGTATACATGTCTAAACACAAATGAACATACTATTTAATAATAATACTTAATAATATTAATTATAAAGCAGTTTGTAACGAAAACTAATTTGGTTGGCAGGTCAAATATAAATATATGAATATATGATATCTGCTATTTAATCATTTATACTATTTCGAAATATATATATTTATAAATCAATACAAATTTTTACATATTGTTGAACAAGCAGTATTTAACGAAAACTAATTTGATTGGAATATCATATATAAATATATAAGAACTCATATACATATCTGAAAAATATGTATCCGATATCAATAATATACTATTTCAGATACATGTATACATGTCTACACACAAATGAACATACTATTTTATAATAATACTTAATAATATTAATTATAAAGCAGTTTGTAACGAAAACTAATTTGGTTGGCAGGTCATATGTAAATGTATGAAATCATATACATATGTCATATTTATGTATGATATATCAATCATTTATATCATTTCATACCACTTTTTACATATGGTTAAACAAGCAGTATTTAACGAGAAATATATTGGTTATCAGATTAAATAAAGTATATGGAATGTATTACATATACATTAATTTGTAAAACAATTCAAATTGGATAATATATTTGAACAAGCAGTTTGTGACGAAAACTAATTTGGTTGGCAGGTCATATATAAATGTACGAAATCATATACATATCTGATATTTATGTATGAGAGATCAATCATTTATACCATTTCGTAACCATATATATAAATCAATACATATTGTTGAACAAGCAGTAATAAATATATGATATCTGCTATTTATGTATGAGAGATGAATCATTTTTACCATTTCGAAACATATATATAAATCAATACAAATTTTTACATATTGTTGAACAAGCAGTATTTAACGAAAACTAATTCGATTGGAATATCATATTAAAATATATAAGAACTCATATACATATCTGATAAATATGTATCCGATATCAATAATATACTATTTCAGATACATGTATACATGTCTAAACACAAATGAACATACTATTTAATAATAATACTTAATAATATTAATTATAAAGCAGTTTGTGACGAAAACTAATTTGGTTGGTAAGTCATATATAAATAAATGAAATCATATACATTTGTTTTATTTATGTACTTTTTAAATATTGTTAAACAAGCAGTATTTAACGAGAAATATATTGTTTATCAGATTAAATTAAGTATATGGAATATATATATATAAATAAATGTCCTATTTATGTATGAGAGATCAATCATTTATTTCATTTTATACCAATTTTTACATATTGTTAAACAAGCAGTATTTAACAAAAAATATATTGGTTATCAGATTAAATTAAGTATATGGAATCTATTACATATATATTAAATTGTAAAACAATACAAACTGAATAATATATTTGAACAAGCAGTTTGTGACGAAAACTATTTTGGTTGGGTGGTCAAATATAAATATATGATATCGGCTATTTATGTATGAGAGATCAATCATTTATACCATTTCGAAACGTATATATAAATCAATACAAATTTTTACATATTATTGAACAAGCAGTATTTAACGAAAACTAATTTGATTGGAATATCAACTATAAATATATATGAAATCATAAAAATATCTGATATATATGTATGCGATATAATAATATACTATTTCAGATACATCTATACATGTCTACACACAAATGAACATAATATTTAATAATAATACTTAATAATATTAATTATAAAGCAATTTGAAACGAAAACTAATTTGGTTAGCAGGTCGAATATAAATATATGAAATCGTACAGGTATCTGATATATTTAAATGAGATATGAATCATATATACTATTTCGATAACATAACGACTAACAAATTAACAGAAATGAGCATACATATACGTTTAAATTTGCATATATATAAAACAATAAAAACTTGCTCGTATTGATGAAAAATCAGTATTTGAAGAAAAATAATTTAGTTGGCAGGTCATATATAAATGTATGAAATCATATACATATGTCATATTAATGTATGAGATATCAATTATTTATATTATTTTATACCACTTTTTACATATTGTTAAACAAGCAGTATTTAACGAGAAATATATTGTTTATCAGATTAAATTAAGTATATAGAATCTATTACATATACATTAATTTGTAAAACAATTGAATAATATATTTGAACAAGCAGTTTGTGACGAAAACTAATTTGGTTGGCAGGTCATATATAAATAAATGAAAATATATACATATGTCTTATTTATGTATGAGAGATCAATCAGTTATATCATTTTATACCACTTTTCTACATATTGTTAAACAAGCAGTATTTAACGAGAAATATATTGTTTATCAGATTAAATTAAGTATATGAAATCTATAACATATACATTAATTTATAAAACAATTAAAATTGATTAATATATTTGAACAAGCAGTTTGTGACGAAAACTAATTTGGTTGGCAGGTCATATATAAATATGCGAAATCAAATACATATCTGATATTTAAGTATGAGAGATCAATCATTTATACCATTTCGTAACCATATATATAAATCACCATCAACCATATATATAAATGAACAAGCAGTATTTAACGAAAAATATTTTGGTTATCAGATTAAATTAAGTATATGGACACTATTACGTATATATTAATTTGTAAAACAATTCAAATTGGATAATATTTTTGAACAAGCAGTTTGTGACGAAAACTAATTTGGTTGGCAGGTCAAATATAAATATATGAATATATGATATCTGCTATTTATGTTTGAGAGATCAATCATTTATACCATTTCGAAATATATATATAAATTAATATAAATTTTTACATATTGTTGAACAAGCAGTATTTAACGAAAAATAAGTTGGCTATCAAGTTAAATTATATTTATGGAATCTATTACATATTGATTAAATTGTAAAACAATACAAATTGGATAATATATTTGAACAAGCAGTTTGTGACGAAAACTATTTTGGTTGGGTGGTCAAATATAAATATATGATATCTGCTATTTATGTATGAGAGATCAATCATTTATACCATTTCGAAACATATATATAAATCAATACAAATTTTTAAATATTGTTGAACAAGCAGTATTTAACGAAAACTAATTTGATTGGAATATCATCTATAAATATATATGAAATCATAAAAATATCTGATATATATGTATACGATATAATAATATAATATTTCAGATATATCTATACATGTCGTCACACAAATGAACATAATATTTAATAATAATACTTAATAATATTAATTATAAAGTAGTTTGTAACGAAAACTAATTTTGTTGACAGGACATATATAAATGTACGAAATCATATACATATCTGCTATTTATGTATGAGAGATCAGTCATTTATACCTTTTCGAAACTATATATATAAATCAATACACATTTTTACATATTGTTGAACAAGCAGTATTTAACAGAAAATATTTTAGCTATCAGGTTAAATTAGGTTTATCGAATCTATTACATTTATTTTAATTTGTAAAACAAAAAAAATTGGATAATATATTTGAACAATCAGTTTGTGACGAGAACTAATTTGGTTGGCAGGTCAAATATAAATATATGAATATATGATATCTGCTATTTATGTTTGAGAGATCAATCATTTATACCATTTCGAAATATATATATAAATTAATATAAATTTTTACATATTGTTGAACAAGCAGTATTTAACGAAAAATAAGTTGGCTATCAAGTTAAATTATATTTATGGAATCTATTACATATTGATTAAATTGTAAAACAATACAAATTGGATAATATATTTGAACAAGCAGTTTGTGACGAAAACTATTTTGGTTGGGTGGTCAAATATAAATATATGATATCTGCTATTTATGTATGAGAGATCAATCATTTATACCATTTCGAAACATATATATAAATCAATACAAATTTTTAAATATTGTTGAACAAGCAGTATTTAACGAAAACTAATTTGATTGGAATATCATCTATAAATATATATGAAATCATAAAAATATCTGATATATATGTATGCGATATAATAATATACTATTTCAGATACATCTTTACATGTCTAAACACAAATTAACATAATATTTAATAATAATAATTATTAACATTAATGATAAAGCAATTTGAAACGAAAACTAATTTGGTTAGCAGGTCGAATATAAATATATGAAATCGTACAGATATCTGATATATATAAATGAGATATGCATCATATACACTATTTCGATAACATAACGACTAACAAATTAACAGAAATGAGCATACATATACGTTTAAATTTACATATATATAAATCAAGAAAAACTTGCTCGTATTGATGAAAAATCAGTATTTGAAGAAAAATAATTTAGTTGGCAGGTCATATATAAATGTATGAAATCATATACATATGTCATATTTATGTATAAGATATCAATCATTTATATCATTTTATACCACTTTTTACATATTGATAAACAAGCAGTAGTTAACGAGAAATATATTGCTAATCAGATTAAATTAAGTATATGGAATATATTACATATACATTAATTTGTAAAACAATTCCGATTGGATAATATATTTGAACAAGCAGTTTGTGACGAAAACTAATTTGGTTGACAGGTCATATATAAATGTACGAAATCAAATACATATCTGATATTTAAGTATGAGAGATCAATCATTTATACCATTTCGTAACCATATATATAAATCACCATCAACCATATATATAAATGAACAAGCAGTATTTAACGAAAAATATTTTGGTTATCATATTAAATTAAGTATATGGACTCTATTACGTATATATTAATTTGTAAAACAATTCAAATTGGATAATATTTTTGAACAAGCAGTTTGTGACGAAAACTAATTTGGTTGGCAGGTCAAATATAAATATATGAATATATGATATCTGCTATTTATGTATGAGAAATCAATCATTTATACCATTTCGTAACCATATATATAAATCAATACACATTTTTACATATTGTTGAACAAGCAGTATTTAACAGAAAATGTTTTAGCTATCAGGTTAAATTGGGTTTATGGAATCTATTACATTTATTTTAATTTGTAAAACAAAAAAAATTGGATAATATATTTGAACAATCAGTTTGTGACGAGAACTAATTTGGTTGGCAGGTCAAATATAAATATATGAATATATGATATCTGCTATTTATGTATGAGAGATCAATCATTTATACCATTTCGTAACCATATATATAAATCAATGCATATTGTTGAACAAGCATTATTTAACGAAAAATAAGTTGGCTATCAAGTTAAATTATGTTTATGGAATCTATTAAATATTTATTAAATTGTAAAACAATACAAATTGGATAATATATTTGAACAAGCAGTTTGTGACGAAAACTATTTTGGTTGGGTGGTCAAATATAAATATATGATATTTATGTATGAGAGATCAATCACTTATAGCATTTCGAAACATATATATAAATCAATACAAATTTTTTAATATTGTTGAACAAGCAGTATTTAACGAAAACTAATTTGATTGGAATATCATCTATAAATATATATGAAATCATAAAAATATCTGATATATATGTATGCGATATAATAATATAATATTTCAGATATATCTATACATGTCGTCACACAAATGAACATAATATTTAATAATAATACTTAATAATATTAATTATAAAGTAGTTTGTAACGAAAACTAATTTTGTTGACAGGACATATATAAATGTACGAAATCATATACATATCTGCTATTTATGTATAAGAGATCAGTCATTTATACCTTTTCGAAACTATATATATAAATCAATACACATTTTTACATATTGTTGAACAAGCAGTATTTAACAGAAAATATTTTAGCTATCAGGTTAAATTAGGTTTATCGAATCTATTACATTTATTTTAATTTGTAAAACAAAAAAAATTGGATAATATATTTGAACAAGCAGTTTGTGACGAAAACTATTTTGGTTGGGTGGTCAAATATAAATATAGGATATCTGCTATTTATGTATGAGAGATCAATCATTTATACCATTTCGAAACATATATATAAATCAATACAAATTTTTAAATATTGTTGAACAAGCAGTATTTAACGAAAACTAATTTGATTGGAATATCATCTATAAATATATATGAAATCATAAAAATATCTGATATATATGTATGCGATATAATAATATACTATTTCAGATACATCTTTACATGTCTACACACAAATTAACATAATATTTAATAATAATAATTATTAACATTAATGATAAAGCAATTTGAAACGAAAACTAATTTGGTTAGCAGGTCGAATATAAATATATGAAATCGTACAGATATCTGATATATATAAATGAGATATGCATCATATACACTATTTCGATAACATAACGACTAACAAATTAACAGAAATGAGCATACATATACGTTTAAATTTACATATATATAAATCAAGAAAAACTTGCTCGTATTGATGAAAAATCAGTATTTGAAGAAAAATAATTTAGTTGGCAGGTCATATATAAATGTATGAAATCATATACATATGTCATATTTATGTATGAGATATCAATCATTTATATCATTTTATACCACTTTTTACATATTGATAAACAAGCAGTAGTTAACGAGAAATATATTGCTAATCAGATTAAATTAAGTATATGGAATCTATTACATATACATTAATTTGTAAAACAATTCCGATTGGATAATATATTTGAACAAGCAGTTTGTGACGAAAACTAATTTGGTTGGCAGGTCATATATAAATAAATGAAAACATATACATATGTCTTATTTATGTATGAGAGATCAATCAGTTATATCATTTTATACCACTTTTCTACATATTGTTAAACAAGCAGTATTTAACGAGATATATATTGTTTATCAGATTAAATTAAGTATATGAAATCTATAACATATACATTAATTTCTAAAACAATTAAAATTGAATAATATATTTGAACAAGCAGTTTGTGACGAAAACTAATTTGGTTGGCAGGTCATATATAAATGTACGAAATCAAATACATATCTGATATTTAAGTATGAGAGATCAATCATTTATACCATTTCGTAACCATATATATAAATCACCATCAACCATATATATAAATGAACAAGCAGTATTTAACGAAAAATATTTTGGTTATCAGATTAAATTAAGTATATGGACTCTATTACGTATATATTAATTTGTAAAACAATTCAAATTGGATAATATTTTTGAACAAGCAGTTTGTGACGAAAACTAATTTGGTTGGCAGGTCAAATATAAATATATGAATATATGATATCTGCTATTTATGTATGAGAGATCAATCATTTATACCATTTCGTAACCATATATATAAATCAATACACATTTTTACATATTGTTGAACAAGCAGTATTTAACAGAAAATGTTTTAGCTATCAGGTTAAATTGGGTTTATGGAATCTATTACATTTATTTTAATTTGTAAAACAAAAAAAATTGGATAATATATTTGAACAATCAGTTTGTGACGAGAACTAATTTGGTTGGCAGGTCAAATATAAATATATGAATATATGATATCTGCTATTTATGTATGAGAGATCAATCATTTATACCATTTCGTAACCATATATATAAATCAATGCATATTGTTGAACAAGCATTATTTAACGAAAAATAAGTTGGCTATCAAGTTAAATTATGTTTATGGAATCTATTACATATTTATTAAATTGTAAAACAATACAAATTGGATAATATATTTGAACAAGCAGTTTGTGACGAAAACTATTTTGGTTGGGTGGTCAAATATAAATATATGATATTTATGTATGAGAGATCAATCACTTATAGCATTTCGAAACATATATATAAATCAATACAAATTTTTAAATATTGTTGAACAAACAGTATTTAACGAAAACTAATTTGATTGGAATATCATCTATAAATATATATGAAATCATAAAAATATCTGATATATATGTATGCGATATAATAATATAATATTTCAGATATATCTATACATGTCGTCACACAAATGAACATAATATTTAATAATAATACTTAATAATATTAATTATAAAGTAGTTTGTAACGAAAACTAATTTTGTTGACAGGACATATATAAATGTACGAAATCATATACATATCTGCTATTTATGTATGAGAGATCAATCATTTATACCATTTCGTAACCATATATATAAATCAATACACATTTTTACATATTGTTGAACAAGCAGTATTTAACAGAAAATGTTTTAGCTATCAGGTTAAATTAGGTTTATGGAATCTATTACATTTATTTTAATTTGTAAAACAAAAAAAATTGGATAATATATTTGAACAATCAGTTTGTGACGAGAACTAATTTGGTTGGCAGGTCAAATATAAATATATGAATATATGATATCTGCTATTTATGTTTGAGAGATCAATCATTTATACCATTTCGAAATATATATATAAATTAATATAAATTTTTACATATTGTTGAACAAGCAGTATTTAACGAAAACTAATTTGATTGGAATATCATCTATAAATATATATGAAATCATAAAAATATCTGATATATATGTATGCGATATAATAATATACTATTTCAGATACATCTTTACATGTCTACACATAAATGAACATAATATTTAATAATAATAATTATTAACATTAATGATAAAGCAATTTGAAACGAAAACTAATTTGGTTAGCAGGTCGAACATAAATATATGAAATCGTACAGATATCTGATATATATAAATGAGATATTCATCATATATACTATTTCGATAACATAACGACTAACAAATTAACAGAAATGAGCAACATATACGTTTAAATTTACATATATAAATCAAGAAAAACTTGCTCGTATCAAATCAGTATTTGAAGAAAAATAATTTAGTTGGCAGGTCATATATAAATGTATGAAATCATATACATATGTCATATTTATGTATGAGATATCAATCATTTATATCATTTTATACCACTTTTTACATATTGATAAACAAGCAGTAGTTAACGAGAAATATATAGCTAATCAGATTAAATTAAGTATATAGAA
>JAWNPI010000029.1:0-18735 GCA_035047625.1 Drosophila mettleri
AAAAAAATACAAGAAGTTGAACGAGAGGTGGAAATCACTTATGCTGCCATTTGACGTTGGCTCCTGTTTGTTTGAAGTGGCGCTAAAATTATGTTAACGTAACAAGGTGAAAGCACAAAATGAAAAATCACTTAAACAATTTGATTTTTGATTTGGCTCGACCAAACAGTCACCACCACCAAGCTGAAACCAGACCCAGGCACCAACTCCCGCCAGGGAAGCTGAATCCAAGAGACTAGCAAATACTCTAGTTCAGATGTTCAAAGATTGCCATAACCTGATACATAGAAATATTACGAAATTTTTTTTACAATAAAATCTATCCTCTATTATACCAACTCATTAAGAAGAGACAACTTCTGTTGATAGATTGGGTTAAATTATAATTTATGCCATGATTTCCCGATTCGTGCTAGTACAATAAATAAAAGCTCAGCTGATAAAAGTCAGTTTATCACATATCAATTTTCCAAGAACCATTTTTATTTTGTAGCCTTTCTTTCAAGATAATAGCTTTGTGCTTTTATTGCCCTATATACCATGATGAAATTAGAATACTCTCTGTGCAAGTTGTAAAAGAGATGCTCTTTAAAGATTTATAGAGTTTCGTTCGCTTTGGCTCAACAGCTCATAAATACGAATAAATATAAACCACTTGATTTTGACTGACTCAAATTATGGGCATAACAAATCTTGTGCCAGTTACAGTCAACATCACGTAGCAACAGCGCCCTGGCACATCGCACTATGTGAGCTGTGAGCGAGGCCCAGCAGTAAGAATAAGAATAGACAGGGACAAGGCAGGCAAAGCAAGAGCAAGCCATGGTCGACTGGTACAGCAACGCACTGAGCGCCGACTTATATTGATAAGGGCATAATTTATTTGAAAAATCGACAAAACGCTATTGTCAATAAAGCTAGATAAATATCTGGCATTGTAGCTGTGCCACGTATATATATTTTATATGCCTCTATACTGCGGCTTGCGTGACAATGCGCTACATGCGTAGCCAAAAAGATAAATAAACGGGGTCGGGAGTTAGGTATATAAATAGAAGAAACGGTTCTAGTAGACCTAACGACCAGCTACAGTAAACGTTAGCTAAGTTCGCTTCCCAGCAATGTCAGTTAGTAATTATATATTGATTAGTAAGGTAATCCATTTTGGAATAATTTCTAATCAGGAGTATATCTTTTTTTAAATAAAACTAAAATATTAAAAAATGTTTGTCATGAAATTCTTCGTTGTTGCATTCTTTTAATGCTATTCTGTCCGAATATAAGTCATCTATCGGGATCTTGAAAGACACTCTTATTGATTCTCTTTTTAGACACATATCTAGGATATTCTATTTTTTAATTTCATTATTTTTTGATATATTTTTTCCAGATATTGATTGAGAAACAAAAGCATCTAATTAACGTATTAACCAAATTTCTACAAATAAACGATAGATAGCTTTAGTCATTACTGCAGTAATTCTCCAATTAATTTGATTTTATGATACCTGTGCCTGCTCTTGAGCAATATTTACTGTATTTTATTGAATTAAATAGTTTATTGGACTATAGACGCGGGTCGCGTAATAAAGTCAATATTTAATTGAAATATGGCGTGATTTATGTGTGCTATGTATTTACTATGCACATACACATAAACATTTGTGTTTGTGAGCATGTGTATATAATGGTGTGCATATTTACATAAGGGTCAGTTTAATGAACAAATTGGTTAATTACATTGAAGCAATGGCATATGAAAAATGTATTGTATACGCCGGGGCGTGCGCTAAATAAATTATTGATAAATATTGAAAAGCCGCCCGGGAGAGCTCTACATGTTGACAGCTCGCATAACTTTAGCATATGATGTTGATAAACAGAATGATTTATGTGGGAAGCGGACTGTTGGACTGAAGAAGTGTAGAATAAGAGGCATTTGTGTGTGTATGCGTGCATGTTTACACACTCTCAAAATGGCATCTATAAAATGTGTATTTGATGTGGCAGACATTGTAGGCTTTGTGCCTGTGCTTGTGCCACGTCTCACTATTTAGCAGTTTTTAAGGACCAGCAGCAGGCGCTGCCATTTTCCCACACGCCTGTCTCCTGTTTGCCGCTGTCTTAGCTCAGTTGGCAGGCAAACATTATCGCCTACGTGCACAGTAAGCATAAGTGGCAGTGGACTCAGACGCCTTTTGACGCCTTCGAGCTTCGCTACATGCTTCAGGCCACATCTGTCCCTGTGTCTGTGGGAGCGTGTGTTCGGCATGTGGCAAATGTCAATTTGTTAAGCATTTACACGTTGCACTGATCATTTTATTTACTTTTCATTTGATGCTACAAATTAGTTGTTGACTGCCTTTAAGAACTTTAAGTCTCATAAATTGTGTTTCATTTGATTATTTGAACCGTCGACTACGCTGCAATAATTTTGTAGGAGGGCTGCTTTGGGGGCGGGGCACTTTAATTACATTTGAAAGCAACACTTGAAACTTTGTCCGCAAAGCGCGCTGAAAACTTACCGCAAAAGCACAAAAATAAATGTCGAAGAAATTATTGGGCGGGCGGGGCAAGCGAGGACAGTTGCTCGCCTGCAAAACAAAAAGGCGGAAATGGCAAGTGGCAAGTGGCGCGAACGGGCGGCGGTGGTTGTCACAAAGTGTCGCCTGGTCATAATGACAGCATGTTATAAACTTTTGCAGCAGCTTCCACCAGATGAAAAGTTAAAAAAACCGGCTGCATTAAAATGGGCGCCGGATGTTGGTTGCCACGCCTTTCTCCCACCGCCACTTCTGCTTGCTCAGATGTTAGCAGCTGAGACATCAGCCATCAATAGATACATACCTGCAAAGAGAGCGACAGAGAACAAATGTTAATAAGTGTGTAAAAATTAATAAGGGCTTGGCTTTAAGTCCGCCAAATGTCAACCTGGGCAGAGTGTCGCCTCAAAAAAAAAAAAACAACTTGCGCAATTTACTTTGTTAATTGGCAGCGTTTAAGTGACGCTTCCTGCTTTTTGAGCCCCCAAAACCCCATTACACTATCGAGCTACCCACTTCCGTGTCCCTATTCGATTTGTATTTTTATAGCATATTTATAAAGGCCAGACAGCGATGGACTGCAGGCAATTGGAAAAATCAAATACACAAAATGTAAGTTGGAAAGTTTGTTCTGTTAACTCACACCAACATACTTGCATACATGCACACGCACAAGCACAGCAACACACAAGTGGCCAGCTAGTCACTTTTTTATATACATTATACCCCGTCGTCGTCTAACACGCGGCTAGAGATGTCGAAATGTTATCAAGAAATATGTTATCTATCACATCTATTACACTCACAAAATGTTAAAAAACTATTCGTTCTGGCTACCTTAAAAAATGTGGGGCTGAAATGCCTATGAAATTTATTATTTGAGTATTTGAGTGCGACTTAAATCGATAGTTCGCTCCTACTTAATTCATGACTTAAGTCATGCAAAGTTGATTGAAAAATGATCTCAGCAACGGGATAATGAATATGCCTCATTTATCTTAAATAATAAAAATGATATATATTTCCTAGAAAATGTGTCAGAAGTATCATCAGATGGATCTTACTATATTATGACGATCAGCTCAATGCTAAGTAAGCCGCTAACCAAGTTTGACTAACTATAGACTAGCTATAGGCAACATACACAAATAACAAAATAAGAAGTAAGAAAACTCTCTAGTAGAAGGTGCCCGACTACGTGATACCCAGATCCCATCCGATCATAGTTTTTGAATATAACCTATATATATAACTCGTATGTACAACCATATCATGCGACTTAAATCTATAACAATGGTAATAAGAATTTGAATCAAAGAAGAATCATGAAAACAAATTCGACAAAAAAACTATACCAATACATTTTTGCAAGCCTACAACAATTGTTTCGTTACTATTAAATAAGACGACTCGAATAGATATTCGTACCGCTATATAAAGCGCCAAGCGGCAAACGTAAAATAGGTAGCCGACAATTCAAAGAAAATTCAAAAACAATTGAAACACAAATCGACCCAAATTCAAAAGCAATTCGATTCTTAGAATATAGTGCGCAAGCATTTCAATGTATGTGTGTACATGTTTAGCCGCTTTGCGTTTTGTTTGCTGTTGATAATTGGTCAAAAATTTTGTTTAATAACTTTTGCGCTTATATATTTACAGCTAAGCATCATTTAAAAAATCCGAAATTGGTACAAATACATAAAGCTCTGTCCGAGAGGTAGAGTCTACCTTTTAAGATGAACAAGTAACGAAACTCTAGTCGAGACAGCTCGACTAAGAGATACCCTGAATCCATTGAGCTGTAATACCAATCATAAAAAGTTTTATTTATTCATCAATAGTAAACAACACATGCACACACACACAAACATATGCATGCATGAACATGCACGTAATTTGCTTACAACGCACTTATGTGGCTGAAGAAGAGGCTGTACTATGGAAACTTTATTGCTTAATAACTTTTTTTCTCGACTTATGTTCTTAATGAAATTTTCGAAGAGTTATATGACATTCAAAAATGTACCGATTTGCCAAATTTCAAATCTCTAGTATTTTTTATACGTGAGTTGTCATTTTTGTTGAATTGTGGGCGAAAGGGGCGTGGCATCAAAAATCCAAAAATGCCAAATTGTGCGAATTCAATATAGCAATCAATCACAATTTATTGCACGATTCTATCTTTAACGGTGTGCACGCTTGGCCTAAAAAACAAAGCGATATTTTCGATAGTTATCGATAATAAGGAAATGGGACGAGTTATCGAAAAAAAAATAAGCTCGTACAGCGTTTGGTATTATCGATCATTTTGCTTTTTATTTTAAGTCTCTATCTTTTGTGGTTTACGAAATCCTGATCGAGAATATATATACTTTATGGGGTGTGGCTCGCCTCTTTCTGCCTGTTACATATATTTAACAAAGCCATTATACCCTGTTTTCCTATTTTCAATGGAGTCAGGGTATACATATTAACAGCAAGAAAATCCAAAATAAATAAACAGGACGGGAAAGCAAAAATAAAGCAAAGAAGCCCAAGCCGAAGCAGAAACAGAAAAACAGTAAACTGCGACACAGCGACAGCAAACAAACATTAAATATGCTCAACACCCTAGTCAGACTGGATTCTATAACACTGGGATCAAGTAGCGTGCAGGACAGCAGCTTGCGTGTTTAGCGCTGCGACTGCCCAGACGAGCGTCAGTTAGCGTCAATCATGATAAGCATACATATATACATATATATATATATACATATATATATATATATATATATATATATATTTATTTATTTATTTATTTATAAAGTGAGTAGATCTTCCAGTTCGGCTAGTGAACTTTAGTTTGGCGTAGAAATTTTTGCATGCCTGCAAGTTCACATATGACAAAGTTTTTGTCACTTGTTTCGGGAAATTGAAAATTTCCAAATTGAAAGTTTGTTCCAGCAAAAGTTTTCTGTGATATATACACCAATAAATTTTCATATAAATATATACGTTTATTTGGTATATGTATTTAGAAAAGTTTACAACGAAATAATAAGAAAATTCAAAAGTTTTACATATTTTCTTAGCCCAGATTATGTTGCATTCCTTTCAGCCCGAGTTCGTTAGCCATGCTTCGTTAGCCGCTCGACCACAATTGAGTTTTTACAGCTGGATGCTTGGGTAAGCTCGCTCCAGAGAGCGAGAAGAGAGCAAAACTGTAAGCTACCCAGTAGACTCCGCAGCTGCATAAGCAACAGGTTTCATTTCGGCAAAAAGATCAATTTACTTATGAGTTAAGCTAACATTTTGAATATCATATGAACATAAAGTGAATAGCTATAACGAAATTTAATATTATGGTAATATTTTTTTAATAATTTAAATTTAGTTTGTGAAGAGGTTTCATTTCAAAAACATATGAGCCATAAATCGACCGTTTGACAAGTCAAACATATAACTAAGAAAATATGTCAATCATATATTTGAAAATAACAATCAAGGTGCTGTTGCATTAAATATTTTTCAGTAACCAAATACCTTAAAGCTACATGAGTCGCATGCACTTCCTTTGTACGTATATTATGAGCTTACAAAGAATAATTATTTTATTTAATTATAATAATTCAGCTTGCATTTTTATCAAATTCTGGGAAGAGGAGCTACTAACAAGAATAAATTATCAATTGATGCTGATTATATATATATATAATTGTGTATTTGTGAAAAAGAAAATAATTTCTTAGCATGGCAAATTATCTGTGCATCTTTTTTGTACATTTTCTTGTAGTTCTTTGTGTGCATTTGGGGTCGAAATCTGAGATCTACCCGGACAATTGGCTTAGCTCGAAAACGATGTCAAGTGAAGCAGACAGGGAAGGACATGCAGAGCAAAGGATGCATACATATATATAGAGATACAGTTACAAATGCTAGATAAGGGCCAACTGCATGGAATATTGTTATTTTAATTGCCAGCTTGGAACCTTGACTGGGGCTCGGGCACGGGCTTGGACTCTCATTCAAGCTCTCACTGCTAGCTCAACAATAGGCGAGACAAGTAGACGGGGCGAAAAAAAATTAATTTTAAAGTTTTTAAACAAGTTTTCCATTTGAAGCCGAAATACACCCAGCAGCAGCAGCAATATCAGCTAAATGTGACAGCTAGAAAACATTAAAAGTTTTCATATTTCTGGCTGTATGCATTTGGCGCAGGGGTACTCCCGCATTTTTTCGCCCATTTAATTAATTATGTTTATTGAATTTTAAATGTCGCTAAAGTGCCTTTTTGTTTGCGTTCTGCTGGTGGTATGGGCGTGGCTGTTGTTCACCTGGCCGAAACGCATAATTGTTTAAAAGCTTTGCTTCAACATGAATAATAAATAAATAAATAAGCTATTTGCTTCTTCTTATTGTTGATATTTTGTTTATTTTTTTTTTCACGTTGCGTAATCAAATTGCACCTGCCTCGAAATTAATGGCCACGGACGTGGCTTTAGTTGCCGTCGCCGCTGTTGCCTAAGGCCAAGAGTATAAAAATGTTTCCGCTATAAACAAAATTATTTCAACTATGAGTGGAGCCTGGCGCTTTTTTATTTTTGTTCAAGCTTGTAGCGCCTCACGCTGCTGCAGCACTAAAAGCGGCAGCTGCATAAATCTCCCATAAAATTTCATTTGAGCAAAGAAAAAATAAAATAGAAAATAATTAAAGCATAAATGAAATACAACTCAGAGACGAGTTCTAAAAACTCTAATTAAATAAAAATCAAACATACGCAAAAGCACATAAAAAGTATCCCTTAGCTTCACTTATCCCTTACTTTAAAAGCTTCAATCTGGACTCATATATATACTTTTTTTTGTTTATTATGATTATCGTATAGAATTAAGACTAAATATAATATGCTAAAATAATAATATAAATTCTAAATATAATATTTGAAGATCTCAATTATTTCAGTATTATGTGATTGATTTTTGACATACAAAAATTCCGATAACCTACACGTTATACACAAAATAAAACTATATTAAAAATTTCTGTTCTAAAAACGCCCTAACTTAAAAGAGAGAAACAGAAAACAAACAAATCGCTTGCAATAAGCCAAAGGATTTTACATTAAAATAAATAGTAAAGCTCTTGAATTGATAAAATTTGGAGGTATTTCCAGAAAACTCTCAACTATACATAATTTCATACTTATTTTTATTTTCAGAGGATTATAAAAAACGGTTAAAAATGTTCTAAGAAAGAAGCTAAAGTATTGAAGGTAAAAACATTTATGCAAATTAACACTTAATACTTTTACTTTAAAAACTAAAATAACTTAACTGGTATTGCTTGTTTTATTTTATTTAATTTAATGTATTGCATTAAAATCTTATTCAAATAAGCAGCACTTGAACCCTTCAATTCCGTTTTATGCAAATAATTAGATCAGTCAGAGCTGAAACTCTCAACGTTCCAAAAGCCAAGTAAAGTCTTTACGAGTAATACTCGGACAGTGCTCAGGAGCGCAGCTTCAATTAAACTTTATTGTTTATTTATGTATTGCTTAATTTTTTATATTTTTGCCGCTGATTTTGGGGAAATATTTCTGGCAGCGTAAATTGTTAAGTCGCCTTGACGCGCCGTCACTTAACTTCATTATGCCAGAGAAATTGACAAGGGGGGGAGGTTAGGGCAGATGGGCACAAAGCAGAGGGATGACTCGCGCTATGGCTAAGCTTTATGGCGTGCGAAGTGCCAAGACATTGGCCAAAACCGATGCAAAGAAACCACCCACACCTAAATGAGCGCACGTTAGCACAGAACGTGCTAAAATTTAATGTTTTAGGTTCAGTTTTGAGAAGACTCGAGTAAGCGAGCGCAAAATGGATGATAAACGAGCACACGTCAAATACTCTAGCTCGTGCCGGGCACAGGGAGAGGGGCTTGGTAGTAGTCGCAGTAGCCGGAACAGCTGCCAGAGCAGACGCTTTCGGTCTGGTTATATAAATGGTGCATGAAAAAGCCAAAACAACAAAACGACGTGAGTTGCACGTTTCCTGGAGGGGCTCGGGCATGAACGATGAGGCTCGAAGGTAAGCGGCTGGTATAATGATAGCCTCTGTGTGATTGTGGGTGTGAGTCTGTGTGTGTTGTGCTCCGTCCTGGCCGCTTGATGTCTGTGCCTTTGTTTACATTGGGCAAACATTCAGTGAGACTTTCCTAAGGCTTTGGCAGCATCGGGGGCAGGTGTTCCCTGCTTTTGTTAGCCCAGCCACACGCAACTGCTCCACATGGCTAGCCTTCCAAGTACTTTTGTTGCTGTTGCTGCTTCTGCTGCGCAAAATTAGAATTATTGAAATTTACTTAACGCTGGGGTGGGCTCAGCCTGCGAGTCAGCTGTTTTTATAGCTTTTATGCATGAATAATTAATCCGGAGCATTAGCCTGCCCCTAGCTGAGGCTCGGTGTGAGCGAGAGAGCTAGAGTGGGAGCACGCATTCTGCGAGTGCCTATAACGCATTAGTTACACAACAAACAACTGAGAGCCTGAAGCAGGTCCAAAATGACATGCGGTCCAAAATGTCATCATCCTTTTAGATTGCAGCCTGCTGCAAAGCATATGCCAGATGCCACAAGCCGCAGGTCTTTGCCATGCTCCTCCAAGCCACCATTCTGTCTGAATGACTGTGTGCTTGCTGCAGATTGTTGGCTGCTGACTACTCACTGCTCACTGTTGACTGCTGACTGCTGACAGCTGGCTGTTAGGCTAACTTGGGGTTCGGGGCTTAGCTGGCCAAACTTTTTCGACTGCCTACACGTTGTTTTTGTTGTTTTGTAGTATTTTTATACCCTGAATCCATTGAAAATGGAAAATCAGGGCATAATGTTTTTGTGCAAATGTATGTAACATGCAGAAGGGGGCGTGCCACACCCCATAAAGTATATATATTCTTGATCAGCTCGATGAGCTGATTTGAACTAGCCCTGTCCGTCTGTCCGTTCGTCCGTCCGTCCGTGTAAACACGTAGATTTCTTAAACCACGAAAGATAGAAACTTCAAGTAAAAAGCAAAATGCTCGATAATACCATACGCTGTACGAGTTTATTTTTTTTTTCGATAACTCGTCCCATTTCCTTATTATCGATAACTATCGAAAATATCGCTTTAAAGATAAAATCGTGCACTAAGTTGTGGTTGAGTGCCATATTGAATCCGCACATTTTGTCATTTTTGGATTTTTGATGCCACGCCCCTTTCGCCCACAATTCAAAAAAATGACAACTCGCACATATCAAATATTAGAGACGTGATGAGACAATTAGGAACATTTGAATTTCATAATCACTCCCCGGAAATTTTAACAACGTATGTGAGAAAAAAAGTTATTAAACAATAAAGTTTCCATAGTATAGCCGCTTCTGCAGCCGCATAACTGCGCAGCACGCATATGTGCATATGTGCATGTTTGGCTTATTAATGAGTAAATGAAACTTTTTATGATTGGTATTACAGCTCAATGGATGCAGGGTATCTCTTAGTCGAGCAGTCTCGACTAGAGTTTTTTTTACTTATTTAATATTTCCTTCTAGCCGATGTCTCTTCACGCGGCATATGTTTGCATAAATGCATGGAAGCTGTATCAAAATGAAAAGATAAATTTCGCAAACACGCACACAACAGACGAGCGAACCAAGTCCGCGCTAGAAATTGCCAACAGGAGCCAGTGAGAATGTATCTGATTCGAAACATACACGAAAAAAAATAAAAGCAATATTCAGATAAACCAAAAAAGAGTCGACTACACGAGAATATGATTTTTGCTGCATGTTGTGACTTTAGTCAGATTGATGACAGTTTTGAAGCTAACATTTCGTTGTAGAAATAAAAGAAAAGAGACATATTTTGAACAAGTAACTAAACTCTAGTCGAGACTGCCTGACTAAGAGATACCATGCATCCATTGAGCTTTACTACCAATCATTAACAATAGTTTTGTTTCTCTCTCTCTCTCTCTCTCTCTCTATATTTATCCCCCCCCCCCCCCCCCCCCCCCCCCCCCCCCCACACACACACACAGAAACATTATGCATGCCCGTAATATGCTGACTGCGCAAACTTTATTGCTTAATAACTTTTTTTCTCGACATACGTTCTTAATGAATTTTTATGGGAATAATATGTGACATTCAAATGTACCTATTTGCCAAATTTCAAGTCTCTAGCACCTGAAACACGCGAGTTATCGTTTTTATGGACCTGTGGGCGAAAGGGAGTGGCATCAAAAATCCAAAAATGACAAAATGTGCGGATTCACTGTAGCTATCAAACACAACTTAGTGCACGATTCTATCTTTAACGGTGTGCACGCCAGACCTCAAAAACAAAGCGATATTTTCGATAGTTATCGATAAAAAGAAATGGGATGAGTTATCGAAAAAAAAATAAACTCGTACAGCGTATGGTATTATCGAGCATTTTGCTTTTTTATTTGAAGTCTCCTAGCTTTTGTGGTTGCAGAAATCCAGGTGTTTACACGGACGGACAGACGGACAGGGCTAGTCTTAACTCAGCTCGTCGAGCTGATCAAGAATATATATACTTTATGGGGTGTGGCACGCCTCCTTCTGCATGTTACATACATTTGCACAAAAACATTATACCCTGAAATTTCCATTTTCAATGGATTCAGGGTATAAAAATATGAAAAAGTGTGTATGTCTGAAAAACGCCAAAAATTATAACTGATAAAAGTGCAGTTCGTAGTGGTTAAAACTTTTCTTTTGATCCAAATCAAAGTCAACAGCTCCAGAATATTCTTGCTAACTGCTCTGAGTTCGGATGTGACAATGCAGGATTAATGTATATTTACATTTAAAGAGTAGAATTTCAGAATATTCAAACAAATTTTTTTAGAAGCCATCAAAACATTTTTGTAATGTAATAAATGCACGAATTTCAATGAATCAGTAAATAATTAATGCATTTATTTAATGAAACTCTTTGAAATATGCATACAAATAATTAAATGCGAGTTCAGAAATTCAGCTTCAATGAAAGCTGTTTACAATTTAACCATTATTATCAGAGTATCAACTGATGCTAATTTATTATAAAAATAAACATTAAAATCCTTGATAGCTAATTAAGAACGTGCATTAAAATGCCATTTATAATAAAAAAATGATGCATGCAAATCAATGAATTACGCCATTAATTAGGTGTGTATAAAAATGTGATGCATCAGCATATTTTACAATTCTAAAAGGAAAAAAAACAAACAGGAAAAATGAGAAAAACTCAACAACAGCAACTGCCAAAAACTCTCCCGCACAAATATCTCATACAGTATATTTCTCTGTATACCTGTTCTCTGCAAATTGGCTAGACAAATAAATACAACAGAGGGGCCAAAAAGACAAAAAAAAATACAAAATACAAAAAGTCCGCTATCATGGCTGACCTTTCGCTGTTTTCCCCATACCCCAACCACTGTCCCTACTCTTTCCGTTTACATCTATTGGATAATTTTTCATTTGCAGCCTCGACACCTTTTTCAATTTCAGCAACACAAATGTTTGAATTTGTGCCGCTTGACTGAATGTCCCGTGTGCCTTCCCCTACTACAAGTCCCCGTCTAGCCCAGGGACTACATCAAATGCAATAAAATTTCAATATGCAGCCTCGCAGTGGGCTTGACTGCAGTGGGGATTGCCGTTGAGTACAGGTAAATGGTTGCTGCGACGTCTTTGGCAACGTGTGACAGCTAAATGAAAAACAAGTAACTAAACTCTAGTCGAGACTGCTCGACTAAGAGATACCCTGAATCCATTGAGCTGTAATACCAATCATAAAAAGTTTCATTTATTCATTAATAGTAAACAACACATGCACACACACACACACACAAACATATGCGTGTACGTAATATGCTCACTGCGCAGTATTGCGGCTGCAGCAGAGGCTGTGCTATGGAAACTTTATTGTTTAATAACTTTTTTTCTCGATCTATGTTCTTAATGAAATTTTCGGGGCATGATTATGACATCTAAATGTACCTATTTGCCAAATTTCAAGTCTCTAGTATTTGATATACGTGAGTTATCAATTTTGTTGAATTGTGGGCGAAAGGGGCGTGGCATCAAAAATCCAAAAATGACAAAATGTGCGGATTTAATATAGCTATCAACCACAACTTAGTGCACGATTCTATCTTTAACGGTGTGCACGCCAGACCTCAAAAACAAAGCGATATTTTCGATAGTTATCGATAAAAAAGGAATGAAACGAGTTATCGAAAAAAAAAAAATAAACTCGTACAGCGTATGGTATTATCGAGCATTTTGCTTTTTATTTGAAGTCTCTAGCTTTTGTGGTTGCAGAAATCCAGGTGTTTACACGGACGGACGGACGGACGGACAGACGGACAGGGCTAGTTCAACTCAGCTCGTCGAGCTGATCAAGAATATATATACTTTATGGGGTGTGGCACGCCTCCTTCTGCCTGTTACATACATTTGCACAAAAACATTATACCCTGAAATTTCCATTTTCAATGGATTCAGGGTATAACAAGGGCAATTTTTGAGAGCTGAGCCAAAATGTCATCTACTTTTCTATACACTATGCCAGCTAGAAGCATATTTGTATATTGGAAATGCAGAGGGCTTAGGCCATAAAGAAGCCATTATATAAAGCAATCAAAGAATATTTTCAAAGCTAAGAAATAATATATTTACAGCAGTCTTGGCAATTAAGTTAACTCTCTGTTTTGATTTGAATTATAACTAAAGTTATTTTTATCTGATCTACCAATAACTACAGAATCATAATGATACGATTGCTCACTAGAGGGCGATTGTGGACAAAGCTACGCTCATTCTGCTCAACACCTTAATTCTTAAGCTTCATACTTTTATTTTCAGAATAATAAAAACTGTCTAAAACTCTGCATAATTTTGTTTGTTATTCAGTAAGAGTACTTTGAGTTCGTCTCAGCTCAGCATGTGGACATCAGCTTCATTCTTTTTCTTATTTTTCTTTATGTGCCATGTTGGGGTATGCCAATAAGTTTTTGGTCCGGGCTTTAGCAATCAATATGAGTAACAGGCACTTGTTTGGCTTGCCACACTAGAGAAACTTGCCCCAAAGTAGCAGCTTATGCCAAGGTGCAAGAGGTAGCAGTTGCCAGTTGGAAGCCAGAGAAGAGTCGACGAGGGAGAAGTAGGAGTTGTATCTGCAGTTCGAGTCGGAGCTGGAGCTGTAGCTGAGTGGCTGCTGCTTACACATGCTCAAGTGCCCTCTGGGTGTGCTACTCTGTGTATGTGTCTGTGTGTGCGTGTATTTTTAGACCTGTCTGCCTTTTTGGCACTCACGCAGTGTAAAGCAAGCAATATTGCAGTTGCTTACTTTCTTCTCTCCTCTTTTTTTGGCTCAAGTTTCCAGTTTCTTGTTTTTTATAACTTCTTGAGCAAAAGCGGCGCGTGCAAAAATATCAATTGAACACGTTTCTGCAGACACACACACATAAATATATATTCACTCACACGAATGCACATCTACAGTTAAGCAGACAACTTTTGTGCTGCAATATGAATGCTTGTTTTTCACAAACACACACACACACAAAATGTATATACACACAAGAGGAGTGCACTCAAGTGTTGATGGGGACAACGACGGAAGTGCTGCTGCTGCTTTTTCTATACACATCCTTATGTACATACGTATACATGCATTCATATATACTTTTATATACATCTATCTACACACATATTTAAGGTTAGCGCGACAAGCTTGCCCGTGTGTCTCTGTGGCTGGACGCTTGCCCATTCTTAGAGTTTGCCTAATTGCAACGCTTTGTATCATAATTGCGACCGCATCCGACAGATACATATTTCTTCACTCATTGTTGCTCCTTCGCCGTCTTCTTCTTCTTTCTGCTCTGCGCTTTTCATCTTTTGTTTCGCTCAAGTGGCGCACTAAACGCTGCCACGCCCCTTCGGCCGCCTACCATACACACACAGATTGTAGATTGCGCACAACAAGAAAATGAAACAAGTTTCGAGTGCGTTTTTGGCCTGCTGTATACAATGGGCCTATTGATTGCATAAGCACAAATGCCAGCGCCCGCAAGTAGGCAACATTTTTTCTTCATCACACGCTTCCGTCTGATGCCTGCAACAAATCATAATTAGGCTTCTACGCTGCATAATTAACGCTATCGTAGCTCGTATAATTAGGTGTGCGTGTGTCTCGGTCCCTGCCTGTGTGTGCGCGCTTATTATCAGTATGTGGCATACAAAAAATGGAGAAATGTTTAGTATGCCAGTCAGCGAGTTTTTTCATCTTTTTTACAGGCATCGATAAAAAGTGCACAGCCGTAAAAATTCAAATACCCCTCTGGCAGTCAGACACGCGTACACAGACACAGCTATACAGCTACACTGCTATACACCCACACGCAGACTCTCGCACACAATCGTACTTGAAGTCTCTCTTATGCAAATGACTTCGGCGCCTTCTGCGTCACTTTTGCCCGTGCTCCGGGTCCCCGTTTTGGTCTTGGCGCCAAATGAAGCTAATGGTGTCAAATTCAAATCGTGTCTCATATGTTTTACTTTTGCTCCGCTAATTTTATGGGCATTTCTGGGCTGAACTCGAAACATCATCATCATCACGCAACATCGTATTTGGCGCTTGCTATTCCGCTTGTCACGTGTAATTTGCAGCAACCTTTTCGCTTCCACGCCGCTCACCTCGCACATTTTCCCCGCCCACGCCCCCACCTCTGCAGTGGAGCCACACAATGTGCTAACGACCAATTTGGGTTTTCGTTCTTGGCAGTTAATTTTTCGTCTTTTTTCACTCCCACGTTGCTTAGAAATGTGAATATTAAATTAGATTTAAGCATTTAAGAGTTTTGACAATCTTTTGCCCTAGTGTTGATTTGAAATTTAATATATGTAATTAAAATGCGTTGATTTTGACAACATTAAATATTTTAACGTGCTTCACTGTTCGTATTTTCATTATAAATGAGCACATCATAAAATGTGTGTTTGTGTTTGTATTAATATTATTTTCTCGTTAACATTTTGAAATCTCATTATTCAGTCAAAATTCGGACCATAAATCAATCGAAATATGCATATTTGTACAACTTTTCGATGGATAGAAAAAATAGCACACTCAATCTCTTAACTATGGACACAAATACTTTAGAAGCAGTCATATGTGTATGAAAGCAAAGACGGTAAAAAGCTAACAGGAAAGTAAATGGCTAAATACTCTAGCCGAAATAGCAGAAACGTTAGAGCGAACCACAAAAATATATATTTAATTTATATTTAATGTGATTAACGCATTTACATATATAAAATTTAATTAGAAGAGTTTCGGTAATTGATGACAAATAAATTAATAAGTTGGCATCGGGTAACTCTTAACTCTGCAATAATAGAGTTATATACATATTTGTCATTTCTAAGCCTGTAATCTGTAATGCATCATATAAGTACGCTGCCCGCAGCTAGAGTATAGAAACTGAGCTGCACTTCAATCATACGAGATTACATATGCATCATATTTCTATAGCCGAATAATGCAGCACGTTCTCAATCTCTCAGTCAATCCCTCGCTCAGCTGCCTTTGTTTCCAGGCTTTCTGGGCTCAGACAAGATGGCACAACTTGAGTTGCGACATTTCGAATGACATGCAGACTGGGCGGGTGTAGCTGGCTGCCTGGCCGTTTGCCATTTCAAAATGGCTTCGATTATTGGCAGCAGTTGCATCAAATTTTCAGAAGCTGCTGCAGTATCAAATCAGCTGCATATTGTTAGTTATGCAGGAGATGAATGTGTGCGCTTGGGCGTAAATTCATAAGTGAACTGAGCGCCAGATCCGCTGGAAAGAAAGATGTGCACTTCTAGTAGACAGCACAAAGGATGAGGAGCACAGCGCCTGTCAACGTTGCGGTTGCCAAAGTGCGCGACAGTTTTAAACAATGCTAAAAAGAAGCCTCCCGAAACTCAGCTCCCTTTCCATACACCCACACACACACCACCACTCGCAAACACTTGAGTACTTAGACAGGCAGGCACTTAACAGTATAGAGCAACAGCAGAAAAAAGAAACGGTTACAATTGCTGACTAAAAGATGAAAATTCTACATTTTTAATGCGGCTCACCTGACGAGCCGCACGTCGAGCACTTCACGGGGGACACACTCACACTCGTAGAGGACGCACAACAATGGCGTAAAAGGGTTGTGCCATCTTTACGTGTGTGTATGTGTGTGTGCGTGTGTGTACGGGGGAAGGGGCGATGCCTGGGTTGGGGCTTGTTAATTTCAAGTGGCATGTTAACTTTCTGACATTAAGTTGGCATTTCATGTCAACTATGCCAGCACACACACTCAAGTGTAGTCTCACTCCTTCGCCCCCTGTTTGTGTGTGTGTTTTTGTTACATGTGTAACGGCGGGCGAGGCGGAAAACGCTGTTTAGCAAAATGCCATCATTATGTTAATTATAAATGCGCCTTGGCTGAAAAGAGTTTTTCCACACACAGCGAGACACGACAGACACAAAACATTTAGCACACGCACACACTCTCATTCCTTTCAATCTGTGTGGATGTGTCTGTGAGTGTGCTTCGCTGCGGCTTTTACACTTCCGTTTCCGTTTGAGCTGCCGGATATGCTAAATGCAGTCGTTTTTATGCGTTTGCCTGATGACAGCAATTATCATGCAGTGATATAACTTTGCACAATACCCAACAAATTGCTAATCAAAAGCGCAAGCCTAGCCACGCCCCCAGCACCACAGTCAAACTCACTGCATTACCTCCTTTGAGCTGAGCTCTCGCCCTAACGTTTGAAAGCCTCTACTAAATATATCTTCTTTCTCGGTCTCGCTCTCTGTCGCTCTTTTTCTTTCTACGCTCTGACTCTGTCTGTCTCGATCGCTCGTTCGCCCTTTCGCCCTCATTTGCGTATATTGAAGCTGTGTGTCACATGAGTTGACACTTTCAGTTGAACTCAATTAAGTTAATGCATAAACAACATTCGATTCGAATAAATCTATGGCCTCGTCTATATCTATCCTTTACTATCTCAATCTCTCCTCTCTCTCTCTCTGTCTCTTTCTTTCGTACTGCACAAATATTGAATTTTAATCTTAATGAAAATTATATTTGATTGTTGCTATGCGTCAAATACTGGCACAACTATGCAATTTTTTGGATTTTATCTGGTATTATTTGTACAGGCATTTTTAATTAAATATAAGCTGGATAATGTGACTCTATTTATACGAATACTTAAAGACTTTGCTTAAAGAATTAAGTAACTATATATACGCACCCATTTAATATTTATGGCACACTTTCAACAAAATTCGTTAACGACTAATAAACAATATTTTCCGTATTTAATGAAATTACAACAAATACATTTACTATTGAAATTTATTTACAGGCTGCCTTAAGTGTGACAATATTTTCATTATACCCTGAATCCATTGAAAATGGAAATTTCAGGGTATAATGATTTTGTGCGAATGTATGTAACAGGCAGAAGAAGGCGTACCACACCCCATAAAGTATATATGTTCTTGATCAGCTCGACGAGCTGTCCGTCTGTCCGTCCGTCCGTGTAAACACCTGGATTTCGTAAACCGCAAAAGCTAGAGACTTCAAATAAAACGCAAAATGCTCGATAATACCATACGCTGTACGAGTTTAATTTTTTTTTCGATAACTCGTCCCATTTCTTTATTATCGATAGCTATCGAAAATATCGCTTTGTTTTTTAGGTCTGGCGTGCACACCGTTAAAGATTGAATCATCTAAGCTGTGTTTGATTGTTATATTGAATCCGCACATTTTGTCATTTTTGGATTTTTGATGTCACGCCCCTTTCGCCCACAATTCAACAAAAATGACAACTGACGCATATCAAATACTAGAGACTTGAAATTTGGCAAATAGGTACATTTGAATGTCATATTCACTCCCAGAAAATTTCATTAAGAACATAAGTCGAGAAAAAAAGTTATTAGACAATAAAGTTTCCAAAGTACAGCCTCTTCTGCAGCCGCATAACTGTACAGTAAGCATATTACGTGCATGCATATGTGTGTGTGAAACTTTTTATGATTGGTATTACAGCTCAATGGATTCAGGGTATCCCTTAGTCGAGCAGTCTCGACTAGAGTTTT